>JANHMN010000009.1:483242-484336 GCA_030674055.1 Rhabdomys pumilio | reverse complement strand
CTCTCCTCTCCTCTCCTCTCCTCTCCTCTCCTCTCCTCTCCTCTCCTCTCCTCTCCTCTGCTCTCCCTCCTCCACTCTCACCCCTGCCTCCTTATTTTTCAAGTCGAAAGCTTTCAAATCTTGACCTGTTTCCTTGGAAAACAGAATCAGGTTCATGGGCTCTGTCTTTCTCTTTGTCTGGTTCTCTGTTTTCCACCTCCCTTTTATATCAATGTTAAGCAGAATTCTAGGGCATAGAAGAAACAGAGAAAGACAAGTTTGAGAAATTAACTTTTGTTTCATCTAAATTTGTTTCATACTTCATTCATTGTCATGATTATAAAAAAAAATTCTACTTTGTATTTTGGAACTGAAAGTTCCAGTTCTTTGTAGGAGAAAACAAAAGAATATCGTGTGATTTTATTATTCTGTTGTGTTGCTTTTGATGTTATTAACTGTTTATTTTCTTTTTATTAATTGGGGATTGCTGTTTGTTCATGTGAGTATACATGCCAACATGGGCCAGAAAAAGGCATCAGATCCAACGGAACTGGAATTGCCTCCATACATACATACATATATATATATATATATATATAAATCAGAAATACCATATAAATAAAAAGCTGAGAACTGAACTCAGATGCTCTGGAAGAGTAGCAAGTCCTCATAATTGTTGAGGCAACTCTCCAGCCTACATTTTTGTAGGTATCTTGGGAACCTTTGGCATTGCACTCTCTGGGATACTGGCAGCATTTTGGCTTTTATTTTTTTTCCCTAGCATATTTTAACTCCTAACATGAATCTACCACATACAATCTAACTAATTCAGTGTTGTTGGAAATACTAATCATTTTGAATCTTTACTATTATGAACAATGGCCTCATGAAGTATTGACTTCTCACATGTTGGCTGCATACCTTATTACTTTAGAATTAGTTCTTCATATACAATCCATGGAAAATGATATTCTATATTTATAAGATATTTAATATTGTAGATATAACACCTTCTAAAAATTATGCAGACATTTGTGTTTAAAATCAAGATATATTATCTGTTTCTCTATAGATCAATGTTTTTTTTTTGTTTGATTTGTTTTGTTTTGTTTTGT
>JANHMN010000009.1:455742-478242 GCA_030674055.1 Rhabdomys pumilio | reverse complement strand
GTTCAACATGGGTGTCCTCAATTGGAGACAGCTTGTCTTAGCTGACACAAACCCCATTTATTGTTTCTTTAGTTGCAAAGTAGACTAGTCAGAATCAGTACTTTTATTATACAGCCCAGAGATTCAGCATGACACTCAGTTTCTAGCTTCATCTCTCTTGGGACTTGACTCTTCTTATGGTAGAAGTTTCTAGATTTAAATTCAAAAAACCAAAGAGAATGGATGTTGAATTTTAACGTTATTTTGCTATGTTTCTTTTTATGCACATACCTCCTTATTTTTCTTTAACCATTAATTTCTTCTATCCATCTTAAGATATCAAAGAACCAGTGGGTTAAAAGGATTCAAGTGCAAACCTATGTGTTAATGTTAGAGGTCCTTGGCTACAATAATTAATCATTGCTATAAATGGAAATATTCCCTGATTTGGGAAACATGTGGGCTGGACCCATGTCATACTGTTCCTTCCATGACCATGCAGGACTTGGCAGGAATGAAAATAACAATAACTCATGCCTGTGTCCAGAGATACCTGCAACTTGGGTGCAGTAATGACAAATTCATACATGTTTACATTCTACAGAACTCTATAAAATTCTTACAATGATCTGGATTTTCTTAATTTTCTCTGAATTTTATAAATGATGAAATTGATGTTCAGAGAAACATAATTTCAAATATTCATTGCATTGGGATTTGAGCTGGCTTGCTTCTTTGAGATTTGGGTAACAAGAATGCAGAATATCACCTGTGTGAATGATTTTAATACGTCCTTCCATGAAATACAACAGAAAATCCCCATTTAGCACCAAGCCCATCACTACTGAGCAGGTGATTTCTTTCATTGCTATGACAAAAATGCATAATAAAACATAATGATTTGGCTCATGGTTTCAAGTTGTACAGTCCATCCTTGTGAAGAGGGAACAACAGCAAGATTAGGTTGTAACTTCTCACATTGGGTCCACAGCAGTGAAAAGTCAGTGGAACTGTACTAGAAAACCTCAAGGCTCATCCCAGGGACCTACTGCCTCCATGGTTACTTTACCACCTAAGGGTTCCAAAACCGTTCTCAACATCACCATCAGCTAGAGACCGAATTTCCAAATACATTAACCCATGGAGAAATTTCTCATTTAACCCATAGTAATCACATGGTACCACTGCATCAACACTGCAACCTGTGGAATTAAGGAAAGGATTTAAGTGCAAACCTATGTGTTGGTGTTAGAGGTCCTTGGCTACAATAATTAACCATTGCTATAAAGTGAAATATTCCCTAATTTGGGAAACAGGTGAGCAGGACCCATGTCATACTGTCCCTTCCCTTTATTCTCAGACTTTCTAGCACCAGAGTAATTTTTAATCATATCACATGACATTTGGGGAGGTAGCATACTGTTTTTTATAAATATTCAAATAACAATTAATTACCCACTGTTGCTCAATCTTTAACATTCTAGAAGCTATGGAAGTGACCATAGATGTTGTAGCCATGGAGAAGGGTACAGAGAGATTTTAAGTCCTAGACAAAAGAATTGGAGCAGGAAATTCAAGGATAGGTGTAGAAATAGAGACAATTTCTTAAGAAAGAGTGCTCTTCCAAATATGGAATTGGGCTAAAGTATTGAAAAAATGTTGAAAGCCCAATAGTGTGGGCCAAGAGCATGTGGCAGTTTCTGGCTCATTTTATAGCTCCTCCCATACTATTTTTCTGTTCATATTCTGGGGTATTTTCATGTTCACAATCCTTCCCTCCCAGTTATTTCTGATGATGGAAGGTTTCTAATATTTCTCTGTCACTTTTTTATGTATGACAATATTTTAGAAATATTTTGTTTTTATTTTGGTGTATTATATGTGTATCTGTGTATGAGTAAGTGTATCCACTGGAAGAGAGTTATAGGTTATGAGTAGCCTGGTGGGGGTACTGGAACCTGACTGAGTTCTCTGAAAGACTAGTACATGATCTTGACTGCTGAACTACCTCTCCCCTACTACTATGCTGATGCCTTTTTCTTCTTTCTCCTCTACTTCTACATAGCCACCAAACCAGAAAAGTAGTAGATACTATTAAAAAGTATAAAACTTTAAAACTAACAAACAAATTACTCCAATGTTAAAAGAATATCAATAATGAAATGTATAGGGCATATGTGGAGCCCAAGGTTAATACACTAAGTCATCTAAGATTTGTTGTTTGTGTGGACTTTAATAATTTTTATTATGACTACTTTGAAGTATTAGGGACTGAACCTAAGGCTTCACACAAAAATGAAAAGAGTGCTAATATTGAACTAACATTTTTATCTATTTTTATTTTGAAAATGTATTTTGCTATACTCACTCTTACCTCAGCCTCCCTCTCAAGTAGCTGAAATACAGACCTATATCAATGGGATATGCTGATTTAAATTTTCTTTCATTCATTAAAACCATTTTATTCTGTAAAATGATATTCTAGACCTATATATAACAGATAAGAGCAATGCTTAAAGATTAAATTAAGTTTATAAAATTAAGGTCTCTGTGGGTGGGAAGAAGCACATTGTTCTCTTGCATTGCTTTGGCTTTCCTGTTTCTATTGCTGAATACTAAGAACACTGGGACTTGCACAGTTAAATAGTTTCTCCTGCTAAGAGTTCCATCCACTTTACTTTCAGCAGATATCTTTCAGTAAGACTGAATTGGTAGCTTTTGGAATAGATCTGATTGCTTCTTTAATTTAGATGGATAATGGAGTGTTTTCCTTGCAGATACAACATAGATTTGAGTGTTTGTTGTCAAAGTTCCCATTCTCAATTACAAGGTATTTCTCTAAGTTTATGTTCACCCTTTTCCTTTTTCTTGCATCATTCCTATGCTTTGCAAAGATCTTGTAGCAGGAAAATGCTCCGTGGATAGGTTTATAGGGATGAGTCAGGGGAATATTTGTACTTTTACTTTTTATAATTGACCTATCAGAGGTCAGGCAGAATGTGTAACTAATGACTTGTGAATGTGACTTCTTTCCACACCCCCATCTTCACACACATGCACATATACCTAAAGGAAAAATAAATCTCTAGGAGCTTTTATAATTTTGTTGCTCAACATATTTGGAAAGGAAACTTTCTCCTTTTTTCTGTTTCCATTTTTAATCACCAATGTTGTAGGCCAGCTTTGGACATCTCTTTGATGTGAATTCAAGCCAAGAGTGGGGAGTAACTAGAGGAGCAAAAGGGAATTGTGACATGACTTTTATTGTAAATAGAGCTTAGTTTGTGCAGAATTTCTTAGAAATTTGCAGATTGTAGCTAGGAAAGAAGAAATGTTATTAATCATGTTAAATTTTTGATCTTCAGCTGGGGTAGACTTCAGTCAGACACTGAAGTCTGGAGACACTTTCCCTGCCATGTCTACATGAATGTACCTGCTTTTTTTCTTTATTATTTATAGGTTATTTTAGTTATTTACATTTCAAATGTTATCCCAGTTCCCAGTTTTTCCTCCACAAGCCCCCTACCTCATCCTCTTCCCTCATGCTTCTATGAAGGTGCTCCCCCACCCACCCACCCACTCCCACCTCACTGCCCTAGCATTCTCCTATGCTGGGGCATTGAGCCTCCATAGGACCAAGAGCTTCTGCTGTCACTGATGCGAGATAAGGCAATGCTGTGCTATATATGCAGCTGGAGTCATGGGTTCCCCCATGTGTACTCTTTGGTTGGTGGTTTAGTCACTGGAAGCTCTGGACTGGGTATTGTTCTTCTTCCTATGGGTTTGCAATTTCCTTCAGCTTCTTCAGTCCTTCCCCTAACTCTTCCATTGAGGTCCCAGTGCTCAGTCCAATGATTGGATGTGAGCATCTGCATCTTTATTGGTTAGACTCTTGGAGAGCCTCTTAGTGGACAGCTATACCAGGCTCCTATCAGCAAGCGCTTCTTGGCATCAGCAACAGTGTTTGGGTTTTGTGTCACTAGATGGGGCAGTCTCTAGAGGGCCTTTCCTTCAGTCTCTGCTCCACTCTTTGTCCCTGCATTTCCTTTAGACAGGAAAAATTCTGGGTTAAAATTTTTGAGATAGGTGGGTGGCCCCTTCCTCCAACTGGTGGCTGTGCCACTGGATATGGTCTCTACACATTCTCTCTCCCCTTTGTTGGGTATTTCAGCAAATGTCATCCCCGTTGATTCCTGGGATCCTCTTGCTTTCCTGGCATTTAGGACTTTCTAGTGGCTAACTCCTGTTCTCCGACCCCCATTGCTACACACCTCAGTTCAATTTCCTGACCCTCTGTCCTTCTCCCCCATCTCCTTTCACACCTGATACTGCCCCCCGTTTTCACTCCCCCTTCTCTTTCCCACTCAAGTCTCTTCCTCCCTCTACCTCCTGCGATTATTTTGTTCCCTCTTCTAAGTAGGACTGAAGCATTCACACTTTGGTCTTCCTTCTTTTTGAGCTCATATGGTCTATGAGTTGTATAATGGTATTCAAAGCTTTCGGGCTAATATACATTTATCAGTGAGTGCATTCCATGTGTGTTCTTTTGTGACAGGGTTGCCTTTCTAGCCTACCTAAAAAGGGATATTTCTTTGCTACTACTTTTTCTTCTCTTGTTAACAGTTCTAAAATACTGGAGTGAATCATGCTGATAAGCTCTAATCCTGAAATTTTTCTACTTTGAAGAAATGTCTTTGAGAAATCCTAGGTAGTGCAGAGATAATCAACTTTTAGCATTCACTGAAGGGGAGTGCTGCTCAGTGGTTATCAGCTTCCAGTGAAGAAAGTGTATTTTGTCTACATTTGAGCTTCTACTTGAGGCGCAGCATTCTTATTGTCAGTGCTGCTTTAACGTCACTGATGAGCTTATAGGTTCATGTGACCCCATTATCTGAAGATTTCCCCAGTAACAATCCACCATGGGACTGGCTCTTTGTTATGAAGCAGACCCTGGAAAATGTAGGAGACTGATTTGTGACATGGTCTCTTTTTATTCACTTAATTCTTTAATGTCAGCATCTGCTTTAATCACAACACATTTCAATTATCTTGAAGACCCAACTGTGGGAGTCCAAGGATTATGATAATTGGTAGACTGTAGAGGCACAGAAATGGGTTTCAAAAGCTTCTGTGAAAAAGCTATCTGACCTAACCAAGATCAACAAAGTTGGCTGCTCAGTAAAGTAACAGGTAAATGAAGGCAACATAGCTGATTTCTAATGTATGAGCATAGTTAAAAGGCTTACATTAGCACCTTGCCTTTTGATGAATATTGAAATATTTGTTCTAGATTTTCTAAGGAAATCATATAGAAATTAAAACTGATCTTAAACTGAATGGAGAAGAAATATGAATTCTTCAAAAGGGGAACATAAAGCGTACATACACACAGCTTAATCTATAGAGTAAAGCATTGCTCCAGAGTTGAGAGATGCTCATAAGTTAAGAGCACTTGATAATCATATAATGGACCAGAGTTTGGCTCCTAGTATCCATGCTGGACAGTTCATAACTGTAACTACAGCACTGGGAATCCAACACCCACTTCTAGCCATCTCAGTCATCCATTCTTAAATGTATATGCTCACAGACACATTTGCAAACACATAATTTAAAAAATGAAATAAGTCTAATACTGCTGATTAAAATTTACTTCAGTAAAAAAAATGAAATAAGTCTTGTAGAGCATCAATCATCTGAACATTTGGAAATTAAAAGGAAATTAACAGTGATTCCTCCTGTCCAGTCTGTTATGGGAACTGGAAAAGGGGGGTTCATAGTAAAAAGTTATTTCCTTATGCACCTGTAGAAACACAGTTTTATTTTATTTTAATTTAATCTTTTTGGGGTAAATTTTTTGGGTGAGTCCTAATTGAGGATTTTAGGGGAGTGGGCTACTTATCAGCATGGTTGTATGAATGACTAGTTTATAGAACAAACACATGGTCAGACACTTAAGTGTTGAATTTATTTCTTTAGACAGAGGAGCTGGTTATGTTAATGCTAACAGATGACTTTAAAAATTTTCACAGATCTATAAAGAAGCATGCTGAATGGTAGTCATTAGGAGTGAATTACCAGAAGGTTTTCATTCAAGAGGAGCATAAGCCTCATCTATTTAATTTTACTTCTGTAAGTCAGGAAAGGAAGCAGAGTGACCAAGAATGCTTACTATATTCTAGGTGAAAATGAGGGAACACATTGGACCTTAGGATTTTTATATAAAGTGAGCCTCTACTGTACATCCTGTGGTTGCTATGGAAACTGGGCCCTAGAAATAATCCTAGATTTTACCTGGCAGGTCCACTGAAATGTTGGCTGTCATGCAGTTTCAATACCCTCCTGTTCAGACACTATACCATCTCAGCTTATCTTAGTTTAGTTCAGTTGGTTTCATCTGAAGACTAAGACCATTTCTCCTGTGAATGTGTTTCTTTTTACCATCACATGTGATAATAAAATTAAAAACATGCTTGTACAGGACTGGGAAGATTGTCCAGTATGTAAAGTTCTTACCACACAAGGATGAGGATTCCCTGCACCTATGTAATTGCTGGGTGGGTATGACACATCCCATGTGATACCAGCAAGTGAGAAGTAGGGACAGTGAATCTTTGTAGAAAGATGCCTAGATAGGCTATCAGAATCAACCAGCTCTGGGTTCATTTGAGAGACCCTGACTCAGTAAATTTGCAAACAATGAGAGAAAAATACCAGAAGTCAATGTCTGGTTTTCACATGAATATGCATTTACATACTCCTATCCTCAAACAAACACAACATATGTATCCATATATAAGCACATCACCCCACACACAAACTTATATGCCACATGCACACACACACACACCACACACACATACACATACACACACACACACACACACACACACACACACACACACATGCACAGACACACTGACAAGATACAGTTGCTGTGTGAAGATGCTTTAGCCAATGAATTTCTACATATACAAAGCTAACTTGTCAGTATTCTGTCCCTGATGACTGTCTTTTGCTTTAATTTGTGTAAGTACATTCTGCAGTACTTATTGTATGCTTCAAGAATTTATTTCCATCAGCATTTCTATTATAAGGCAAGACATGACTTCCAAACCAATTGTAAAATACACTGAGTGGTGTAGGCATTTATAAAGGTTAATCTAGTCTTCCTATATCTTAGAAAATAACACAGTGCTTACTTAGCATGTCCTGGATTTCATGTGGAGTTGCACAATATGACATCAAAAACCTGTTTCTGATCTCATTTAATCACCATTAGTATATAAGTATTCTGTTTCTTCCAGGTCTTATTTTCTCTAAATAACAACAGTGAATGCAACACAACTACACATTTACTTTGCATCTTGTATATATGACTAATGCATGTGAGTATAAGGGTGCCTGTGCCTATGTGATTGTATGTACAGGCCACAACAGGATATGAGTGCCTTTCTCTATCACTCTATGCCTTATTGCTTTGAGATAGGGTCTTTCACTAAACCAGAAGTTCAATGTTAGGTTAAGCTGGCCAGGTAAGCTGACATAGATGTACTTGTGTATACTCCCACCATGCTGGGGTTTCAGGCAAGCTCAGACTTCTTGGCTTTTGATCTAGTGCTAGAAAATTAAATTCTGGTCTTTGCAAACAATCTTGCTTAGTGAGCCATTTCCACATAGCTTGTTTCACTTACTAGCATGTTGTTCGTTGGGAGACGTCCTCTTGCCCTTACATGCAAATGCTCCTCTTCATTTTAGTTGCTTCTGCACTCCACAGTATGGGTATGCCACCTTTTGTATACCCACAATGGTAGACTATATTTCTATATTAGCTTCCAGTTATTTTAAAATTGTTATCTTCTCTAATAATATTGGCCAGCCCTCAGGGCCACATTCTCTTGACTCCTAATCCATAGTGGCTTCTCTTCCTCCTTCTGCCCCTTCTTCTCCCTATGTTCCCTCTCTGACCCCCAATCCAGGAAACCTAAACCATAACTGTGTCTTTTCTGCCTAACTACTAGCTGTTGGCATCTTTATTTACTAATCAGAAATAACTTAGGGCCAAGGTGTAGGTAAATATTCTCTTCTTTGGGACATCCAGGTCGTGAGGGCTGTACTTAACTTTTCAATAGGAAAAAAAACCAACCTCAACAGAAACTGAAATACATTATTGTTCTTTAAGTGTTTGCTTTATTGATTTCCACCTTGTAGAGTCAGGTTTCTCATTTGACTCTAAAGTGAAAGCATTTTGTTTTCTAGCTAATCAGCTTGCCTCAGAGATTCTCTCTGCATTCTGGGTGCAAAAGTCACAAGTGGGCTCTCCTGCATTCCTGGAATATTGCATGGATGCCAAGCATACAAACTCGATTCCTCATACTTATACAGCCAGTGTTTTACCACTGAACCATATTTTTAATCCTATCATGACAATTTTAATTGATAATCTTATGGTTGTGACTACCAGTATCCACACACAATGTTTCCTTTTATAGCTATAAGACATCCACTTTCTGTGTTTGGTTCTAAAATAATCAGTTTGTGCCACTGGATAGAGCAAAGAAAAGAAACAGCATTTAACATGAACTGATTAAAAAAATCTGAAAATCATGCTCATGAAACAGCGCTTTCAAATAAGCAAATTAGGCTGATAAATATGATATCAACTATGTGTGTTGAGATGCCCTTTTCTAGTCTATGTGCACTGGTCCCAAATACACCATGCTGTAAGGAAGCCCTGCATTTCTCACTCATTTTTCTCCTTATTCTAGAAATATTAGACTTTTCCCTTTCCCAAATGTGCTTTTCAGTCTGAGAAATACATCGTTGATTTTTTTAGTGACCATAGACAAATGACTTTGAGGCCTACATTTTCAATGCTAAGTTGAATTTATTAACACTAGTACAGGGTCTGTGGGAAACTTATTTAAAATGTTTTTAAAGGACTAGTATTTCTGACAGCTTGCCCCAAGTCTTCCTCTCCATATCCAGCTGAACTTGAGAATATTGCACTAAAATCATTATAATTTGTATAAGAAAAAAATTATTAGGGTGTTTTTATAATGATAGAATTGTATAGCATCTGTGTATGTGTGTGTGTGTGTGTGTGTGTGTGTGTGTGTGTGTGTGTGTTTGTGTTTTCATGTTGATGTATGTACAAAAGCACTTCTGTTGTCCTATATCCTATAGATGTAGAGGCCAGAGGATACCCACAGGTGTTATTCCTCAGGCATAATTGATTTAGGTTTTGAAACAGGTTCTCTCACAGGTCTGGAACTCAACAAATAGACTAGACTAGATAGCCAATGAGTATAAGAGATTTGACTGTCTCTGCCTCCTTTGCTCTGGCATTACAAGCATGAAAAGTCATATACACAGATTCTAGGTGAATGAGCTCAGGCCCTCATTTTTGTAAGGTAAACACTTTTCTGATTAAGTTGTTTCTTCCAGAACCTATGAGGTTTCCTAGGAAAAGATAAGCTACTGATAGTGCAAAGTAACATAGTCTCATTCTGCCAATATGAGTGAAATGTATATTCCTGAAAAACACTTGGTTTATCTTAGAGATTGCAACACATATTATAGAAAGTACTTTAAAGGTCTGGAAAAGAAAACAGGTCTTGGGGAACAACAGAAACTAAATGTACAAATGTCATCAGGACTCCCTCTTTCTCTTGTGCTGCATGCTATAGGTTGACAGATCCCTTTTTGTCTCTTTTACATTCTTCATATGCACGAAGTCGTGACTATAACACGTGTTGGAATCCTGCATTTGTTAGTATAAGCCAAATTAGGCTACACACAATTTTTCTTGCCATCAAAACTAAAGAAAGCATATAAAGGACATTGTTTACCTTTATTTGTTTATCTTTCTGTTGTTAAAGCAATATATACTTGTTGAAGCAATAAGTGGATCAGAAGGTAGAGATGCTCACTGTAAATACTTCTAACTTGAGTTCAGTTCCTAAGACCTACATGGTGGAAGAAGAGAACTGACTCCTTCAAGTTATCCTCAGATCTATACACATCCCACATGGCAGGTGTACCCTTTCACCACATTTATACATGCTAAGTAAGTAAGTAAGTAAGTAAGTAAATGTAAAAAAGAATATTTAAAAATAAACATTTTCATGGCTGCCAGAAACAGTCAGGATACCTGAGGCCTCATTGATTCAGCATGAGGGTAGATAGGGTGAAAGAGGATGATCAACATAGCCTCAGAGGAGTCTTGAGAAAAATGAGCTCAGGGTAAGAGATGTCCAGAAGTCGAGCTAGAGAGTTGACTCAGCAACTTGATGGCTCACAAGCATCTGTAATTTCATGTCTAGGAGTCTAACACACTTTTCAGGCCTCCTCCAACATCAGGTTCACATGGATATGGTACATTTATAAACATGTAAGCAAACACTCATACTCACAATATGAGAAAAAAGTCCACAAGTGGGGATGTCCAGAGGCAAGGTCATGATAGAGTACCAAAGAAGAGGGGTGTCTTGGCTGCAGGTGTTCAACAGAGTGTTACTCCACAGGGTGTGTGAGGAATGACTGGGGGTGGATGGGAGGTAGGGATATAAAGTACCTTACTTGGACTTTGGTGAAAGGACAATAAACTTGTTTGCCATAAGTAGTGAAGGTCACTGGGATGACTTTGACCCTTTCTGAAAAGGCACAATTTCGTGGCATGTTAGTTGAAGAAGCATTAATCTTAAAACCATGTTCCATGTCCCCCAAAGAAGCACAGACAGTAATCTCCAGGACTTCTTACCTTTTCCCCCCTTTCTTTAAAGAGCCATATTATGTTCCAACGTAATGTAACCCCCTGTGCTTTGAGCCAAAATAAATATACTATTCTCTTCAATATTTCCACATCCATTTTGCTATCTGTGTAATAGCATTTAAGGTTTTACTTAAAGGTGGGATTTAATTCTGAGATCTCTACTACTCAGCAGAACAAGCACATTTGCATGGTTTTCAGATCATTTAACTCTGACAGTTATAGGACGTTAGCAGATCCATTTCCCTTTGCTGCTTACAAAAGTTTTGCTTGCCTCTCTTTTCTTCAACCACCTTGGCTTACTTGTTTTGCATTGCCTCCCATTAGGTGTTTGCCAAACTACTGTGAACATGGAGGACACTGTGCCCAAACCTGGACTACCTTCTACTGCAACTGCAGTGATACTGGTTACACAGGAGCTACTTGTCATGACTGTGAGTACACACAGTGTGCCTAGAGTATGTAGGCACAACTCCAGGAATGCAGAGTGGGGGCCCTGGCTACTCACAATGGGTGGGAGCACTGTTTATTCCTTTAGCATGAGTTATAAAATAGGATACAATATTCCAAATACTGAAGGATGCAATGGAAAAGAATAGACACATGTCATACTTTTTTAGAGTTTATGAGAATAGGACAAACAAAGTGAGGTCAGATATATGCTAAATTGAAAGAGATAAATGATGCTATAAGTACACAGGGGAGCTTTTCAAGAAATGACAATGTCTTGATAGCTTTAGTTGCACTGCTGCAACGAGTAACTCATATATACCTCTGGTGATGAGTGGCTTGACGTCTGTCTAGTTATTTTCATGCTGCAATGGTAAAACATTATGGCCAAAGTAAATTAAGAGAGAAAAGATTTATTTGGGTTTACAGTTCCAGAAGGATATGATCCATCCTAAAGGAGGAAGACATGGCAACAGGTGGAAAAAGCATGTTAGAAAGAACAGAAATTCTGACAGATCACTTTGTATCTACACTCAGGACACTGATTATATAGGAAATGGCATAAAGCTCTATAGTTACAAGTCCTGCCTCCAGTTTCCAATCTCTTCCAGTGAGGTTACACCATTTAAAAGTTCTGAAACTTTTCCAAATTGTACCACAAGCCAGAGACCAACTGTTCAAACATGAGCTTTTGGGAGAATCTTTACATTCAAACTACAACATAGCTATACTGCAAAGTCTCTCACACATTGTCAGGCCTTTTTTCTCATTATCTTCATTAATGGCAGAGGTTTCATTATCTGACTGTTGTTATGGCCAAGGGAAGAAAATACACAAAGGAAATACATATTAAGGATACAAGCCTGTGTTTATTCAAAGTTTTCCACTGAAATATGGATGAGTCTTACTTCTTCTCACATTTAATTGACCAGATACTGCTCTATTGTATTCTCCAATAGGAGGCAAAATACGTCAGACCATGAGAAATTACACTAAAAAACGAAAATATTGGCTGTAAGTATTCGTAACTACATATCAGTAGTCAGGATTTGGCAAGCTTCAGATTGAAGGCCTTGGCTGACTGTGTCCAAGTTATACAAAAAAAAACAGGAAGACAGATTCTTAGAGTAATGGAGGAAGAGTACCTAGGAGTGTAACAGTGTCCTGTGGTGAAATTGTGAATAATCCATGAGCTAGATTGGAGCACTCATTAAAAAAGAGTCAGGAGACAGGAGAACAGGACTGGGCTGGGACATGTGGAAAGAAAATATATTCATTTTCCTGTGGCTAGCATAATTTCATTCATGTTCAGGGCTGTAAATAATTTTTCTTGTGTATAAACTGAATTTATTTTTAATCTATTTTACTTTGAGCAGAGCCCTAAGAAGGTTCCATGATTTAGTTACTGTGAAAAGTGCTGAAAACAATACTGATGTACAAGTGTTTATGGGATACTGACTTGGAGTTTTTTGAATAATTCCCCCCCCCCCCAGGAGTCATGTGGCTAATGTATCTGGTTGGTCTAGTATTCAATATTCCAGATATTTTCTCTCATTTTTGAGTCCTAGATTGTATTAGCTGAATTAAGGAGACATGAAATTAGAAGTGAATCTGTATGGGAAGGAGGTATAAGGATGGGAGGCATGATGAGATTTGGAGCAGAATGTTCAAAGATACTTGGCATAGTCCACAAGATGTGGATGTTTTTTGTCGTGTGTGTGTGTGGGTGTGTATGTATATATATATATATATGTGCATACATGTATGTATATGTAGTAATTTGTACTTATGTGGAGAGGCCAGAGGCTGAATTCGGTTGTCAGTTACATCTTTGCTTCCTTTTTTTCTGAGATGCAGCCTCTTTCCAAACCTGGAGCTCACTCTTTCTAATGTACTGGTTGGTGAGCAAGGGGCCAGAATAGTCACTACCTATCACCTAGCTCTGGGACTGCAGGCACATAGCACTCTTACTTAGGTTTTACATGAGTTCTAAGGACAAAGTTAGAATCTCATACTTATGCACAGCAAGCACTTCTAACTGAGCCATCTTTCCACTACCACCATGTATTATTTACAGGATTAATCCTCAGAAATGGCACAGGGTCAAAGATATTGATTTGAAAGGTCTTACTTCATACTTCTAACTGTCTGAAAGTCTTAAGACAGTGTATTCTTCACAATTCTTTTCTGTGACTTTATTTTCATTCTTTTCTGCTGGAATCACTTAATGGATAAAACTACTTACCATGCCTTTCTGCTAAACACTTGGATATCAAAATGGTTATTATTTGTACTCTTGGGGAGCCTCAAATAAATTGTATTTTTTCTTTGTTTTTAAGATGACTGCTTGAACTATAGAATGACTGTTCTTCATTTACTGACCAACTGCCTTGCATACCTGATCATTAATATTTTGATGTGGTTGGACTCCAGAATTCCCATGAATGAAAATGAAAGGAAGAATCTTATGTTGTTCCTTGGAACAGAGACTAAAGCTAATGTTTTTATCACTTCTCTGAGTTAGAGAAGAATTCTCAATGATTTATATTCTGAGTACACCAAGGAATGGCTCAAGTGTGCCTATTTTCTTAGACCAGCCAAAGTCAGTACATGCCTAGGTCACCCCCAGCTGCAGAAACAAACTCACTTATCCTCTATATTTTTCATTCATTGTCTCATCATGCTTTTCTTCAAGCTTTTTAAAAATCTACCTATTCATCCACCAACTGACTTCTGTTATGACAAGAGGTGACCATCAGGGTATGACTTACAACTTCTGTGAACTGATCCTCAAATTGCTTTTTTCTGGGGACAGTATCTTACATCTCATTCTCAATTTATTGTTAACATTTTATCACCACTGCTTTGCTGTGTGTCATATGTATCTATTCTTTTGAAAATTATTTATCTAAGACAACAATAGATAGAGACTGCAAATGCTCAGATGCACACATGTCACTGGTCACATGGGGATCTAGAGTAACATTTTGGGAAGTCATTTCTTGCCTTTGACCTTGCTGAGGCAAAATATTACTGCTTTTATTCTGCCTACTGGCAATATATTTCTGACCCAGAAACTTCTGAGACATTCTTCTATTTTTGCTTCTAATTTTGTTGCAAAAGTGCTAAGATGTTAGATGTCTGCATCCACATTCATATTTTTTGTTTTGTTTTGTTTGTTTGTTTGTTTTCTTTTTATTGGATATTTTACTTACATTTCAGATGCCATCCCCTTTCCCCATTTCCCCTCCCTAAGAAACCCCTATCCCATGCCCCCTTTTCCTTTTTGCTTTTATACAATTTTTTAAACTGTTAATCAAAGGCTTCGTAAGTTTGGTAATGCTCAATCAGAAGTGTAACCTAATACCCAACCTGGATATATAATCTATCTTTGATTGGTGGAGACAAGTTAACATCTGTCTCCATCCCCCTCCCCTCTCTTTCTTACTCTTCCTTTCTCTCATCACCTAGCTTCTCCTTTCCTTCTACTTCTCCTCTCCTTACTCCTTCTCTTCCTCTCAGTACTTCTTCCCTCTTCCCCCTTAGCTACTCCTACATATCACCCTTCCTGTTAAAAAAAAAAAACCTTTTCTCTCATAATACAGTAAGAGCACAATTATGCCTATTTGTACCAGTGAGGTACAAGATAGTCCTAATACCCAGTCTATCATTTTGTTGATTAACCAGAAGGAGGCAGAGGCAGGAGGATCACAAGTTCGAGGCCAGCCTGGGCTACACATTCATATTTTCATGTGGGTTGTAGAGATTTGGATTAGGATTATTAGTCTTGTGTGGTTAATGTTTTACCTACAAAGCTCTATCTCTGATCCGTATGTATTTCTTCTATTTCTGAGAATATTTTAGTGTTTGAGGCAATGGCTCAGTTGATGATGTACTTGCCTGGATCATAATGTATATTTTTAAAGGCTGTATGTGATAATTCTTACTTGTAATTCCAACACAGGGGAGGCAGACAAAAGTAGATCCCTTAGGTAATTGACCAGTCAGCTTAGATTACTTTACTTTTAGCCATTAAGTGACATGTCTCACAAAACTAGGTGGACTACGTATAAGGATGAAACTGGAAGAAAATTTCTGGCCTCTATATGCATATACACACATGTACTCTCCCCACAGGAACATATATAAAATTGGTTAATTTTCAGAATTTACCATTTGATTTTCAACACTCTATTGTTTTAACCTATTTGATGGACTTCAACAATACCAAAATTGCACTGGACCTCCCTCCAGTCTGACAGCTACTTGGGCACAGTGGTTAGGTCTCTTGGCATACACTGTGCCAGGCTGAATGACTAGCAGCATCCCTTTTCTACATGTGTCCTATCAGCATGTGTCCAAACAGTTAAAATAAACAGTTAAAGAGTCCTTCAAAGTAGAGGAGTCAGAATGCCATTCTCCCTTATGTTCTCTGAAGTTTGTCTCCAGCTGGGTGAGATCCAGTTTTAAAGACATTTTTCTCATGGGATCTTTTGTTCCTAGCATGCCCTAACTCCTACCACTTGCTGCTTGTGCCGTTGCGAGTAACATCCAGAATCTCAGCATCTTAGAATCTACGCATCTCAGGCTCACACAGTCTCCAAATTTAAGATAAATTTGACAATAACATTAAAGCTGTACTTTCCAAAAGAGATTGATAATAGAACAAGCAAAAACAAAAGAAATACTAGCAAGTCTTTTTCCAGCATTAAAGTAAAACCCACCTATGTTGCCACTCTAGTTGTCCTGCATAGCAGGGTGCTCTCAATCAGGTGAGCTGCTGCTCACTCTGCTCACACTTCCATCATTTTCAAATTGACTACTTCCCCTTTGGTGCTTAGACTAAAGTCCTTGGAGCTGCTCTATGTTGTCAGAAGACTAAGCTCCAAGCTATTTACCCTTTGCATGGTTTTTCTTCTTTCAGGAGCAGAAACAAGAATCTCTGTAAATTTCAGGCTAGCCTGGTCTACAGAACAACTTTCAGGACAGCCAGGGCTACACAGATAAATCCTGTCTTCAAAAATCTATTAATTAATGAATTAATGAGTGTGTTACATTTATTTATCTGTTTATTTACTTTGTGTGTGTGTGTGTGTGTGTGTATGTCTGTGTATGTGCGAGAACATATGTGAGTGTATGTATGTGAGTGTGTGTGTGTGTGTAAGTCATCATAGGCCAGATAACAACCTTCAGGAATCACTTTCCTGATCCTTTCCAGATGTGCATCCTGGGGAATAAATTCATGTCATCACTAAAAAAGCAAGAGCCTTTACTAGTGAGTAAATATATCCTGTTGATTCTCTCTTCTTACTCTTTTTTTTCCTCATCCTTCAAATCTCCTCTGAAGCCTCCATTGTTCTTTTCCCATGAACAGACTTCTACAGAGTTCTTTTCCCATCCTAGCAACTGAGCACCATGCTGTGTGCCGTATCACAATCTCTCTTGTGTTTTTCAACACCTATCAAAGATCAGATATCTACTGTGTATTGTGGATTGGATCAGTGCTGGGGGAGATAGAGAGATGAGTTATTTAGTTAATAAAGAGATTGCTGTACAGGCATGAAAACCTGAATTCAATATTCAGCACTCTGTAAAAATTAAGGGTGAGATGTGATCCTATGATAGGATCCCCTAATCTTACAGACTTCTTAATCTTGATAAATCAGTGAGCCTAAGGTTCAATGAGAGATCTGTCTCAAGATATGATTGAAAAAATTATGAAAGATAACAATGGTAAGTCCCTATATATGCACACCTACCAACAGACAAATACACACACACACACACACACACACACAAACACACCAACATACACATACTGAAATATACACATGCTCACACAGACACAGATACACATGCATACACATTAACACACACTGCCTACTCTTCTGATTCTTTTTTCTTCTCCTTTTCTTTTTGTCCCTTCATCTTTCTCTCCTCTTTGTCATTCTTCATCTCCCTCTCTTTCCTTTGTCTTTTTCTTCTTTCCTCTTCTATTTCTTCCCCCTCATCCTTCCTATGTCCCCTTTCTTCCTTTCATTTTGTTCTTCCTTTCTCATTTTTCTCTTACTTCTTCTTGTCTACTTGAAGTTGAGAACCATCTGCTATTGGCATGGAAGGTAAAGAATGTTACTCTCAATAAGAAACTTATCTAATAATATCAACATGCGAGTTAAGCCTCAGATAAAGATATGAGAGGTAGTTTGTAATAGATGTTTTTATCAGAATTTCTATGTACAGTCATCTAAATGTGACATTGACCTGTTTGCCTAAAGAGGAACTAGCAAAGCCTCTCTGCTTTGTGATGACTGTTATCTGTGAGGACCAGACAGCTTGATATGCTCTCAGTCAATACATGGTTATTGACTGTCCAAAGCAAGCAACAGTCCATCAGATTTAAGAGAAGAAAGCTGACACCGTTTTGTAAAGCTGAAAAGAGACCTGAGAGGTTTTGTTAGGATGTCAGCAAGCTACACTGTGAAGAGATTAAAGAAGCTTGAAACATGGGGAATGGGGCAGAGATCCTGAACATGCTGCAAGTGTCAACAGATAGATGTTAAGAAAATCAAAGACAGCTATTTCATCGGAGGCAGACATAAGCTGGGATATAACTGTCCTGTCACTTAACAAGCCAACACAAAAACTAATCACATGACTTGTAAAACCATATGTGTTTCTTTTTTTTTTTTTTTTTTTTTTTTTTTTTTGGTTTTTAGAAACAGAGTTTCTCTGTGTAGCCCTGGCTGTCCTGGAACTCACTCGGTAGACCAGGCTGACCTCAAACTCAGAAATCTGCCTGCCTCTGCCTCCCAAGTGCTGAGATTAAAGGCGTGCACCACCACCTCCCCAGCAACCATATGTGTTTCAAAGAGCAATGGCTTCATTTTTGTGAGTTTCTATTCTTTTTTTGTAACACAATCCTCTACAAAGTCATTTTTTGAATCAGAAAGAACTGCACTCCAAAAAATATATGACTAATATAACATGTAAGATCTGATATTTCCATATTAAATTCCATTAATAATTATGAAGAATCACATTCAGCAAACATCATAAATATTTTTCATGAAATAGACTATTAATGATTGACACTCCCATATGTCCACATCCTATGGTTATTAGAAAAACATTGCTGCACAAATTGACCAATGTAGATGAAGGATTGGCATAGTATGGTCATCAGTGGGAGAACCTCAGACACAGCTGAGATCATCACTGTACCCATGATTTCAGGTAACTTGCTGAATTTTCATGCTCTATCATTCTTTATGAATATACCTTAGGCTATGAATTGACTTTACTAAGAAAGGTTGGTAAATCTCTCTAGAAACATGACTCAGAATGAGTATGATAATTCAGTGTGCTATGTCACAATCACATTGTGCACTTCTCTTTTTTATTTGTTTTAGACTTTCTCTCTCTCTGAGTGTGTGTGTGTGTGTGTGTGTGTGTGTGTGTGTGTGTGTCTGTCTGTCTGTCTGTCTGTCTGTCTGTACATGAGGCCATATGTACATATATGTCTGGATTCACACTCTGGAGGAAAATGTTCTGTTCTTTTACTCTCTACCTTATCTCCTTGAAAAAGGGTCTTTCACTGAACCTGGAACTAGGCTGAAAAACCAGTATTTTTCAGAGATTCTCTTGTCACTGCCCCCATGCTGATGTCATAGGTGAATTGGTAATATGCCTGCCTTTTTATTTGAGTGCTGGAGACCGAAATGCAAATCCATATATTTGCAAAGGAAGCACTGTTACCCAGTGAGCTATCCCCCAGGCCTCACTTCACAGTTTTTAAACTATTTTCTGGTGTCCTTTCCCGAAACAGTATCTATATAACTCACATAGCCCATCCCTTTTCTAGGGTTCAGAAAACACAAAGGATTCTCTCACATTCTTTGCTGTTTGTTCTTAAAAGCAAAATTGGCCCAAACAAAGGCTATTTTTCTAAGAGTCATGGGTTTCTGAAGTTCCTTCCTATTCTATTCCCCTTGAAGCAGTTCACAGATGTCAAACTTGAGTGTTTTCAACCAGAGAATGGAAAATCAAAACGTTCTAAGGAGTAAATATATGTGTTATTTCTAATCAATATTTCATTTTAAACTATGACTGACTCCACTGATTAAATTGTCAAGTAAAGGCTGGGCAGTGGTGGTGCATGACTTTAATCCCAACACTTGGGAGGCAAAGGCAGGTGGATTTCTGAGTTCGAGACCAGCCTGGTCTACAGAATGAGTTCCAGGACAGCCAGGGCTACACAGAGAAACCCTGTCTCGAAAAACAAAACAAACAAACAAACAAACAAAAAACAAAACAAAAAACAAAAACAAAACAAAACAAAAAAAAAGTCAAGTAAATAATTTTGAGTTTGTTCAATTTGAAGGATATAAAGTTTTTGACAGTGTAGTTCAGAGAAAAGCTTCAGATAGTGTTTCTCCACATGTTGTAGTTCTTTTAATACAGCATCTCTGTGACCTGTATCAAGTTACTCTGCTAATTGTAGCCTTGCTGATGCCACATTCAAGGGAAAAATAATAGAATCCGCCCCTGCTGCTATTGAGATAAATTCCTGAGTCAGTGGGCATGAAATCTCCCTGTCAAATCTGATCAAAAACCTTCCTTGTGGTTTCAGCTGCATATGTATCATCTTCTTGTCTGTACTGCAGTCTTGAGGAGAGACAAAACAAGTCTTCTTTTTCACACAATTGAAAAGAATAAGATGAAGAACAGTTTAGTATGGAGATTCAAGGACATTCAACTACAAAAACAAGTAGGACAAAAGCCTGACTATTGTGGCTATTTCAAAAAAAAAATGGTTGGGTCCATTATAAAGTACCTGAGTGTGCTTGTCTGTGTGTGAATGCACATGTAGACGTGTGTGTGTGTGTGTGTGTGTGTGTGTGTGTGTGTGTGTGTGTGTGTGTGTGTTTATGAGGCAGGAGCTTGAGCTTCTTTCTCCATCCCCTCTACCTTTGGAGAGGGGGAGACAAGGTCTCTTACTGAACTAAGAATTCACTTTTTTATGTTTGATGCTTGATGGCCAACAAGGCCCTATGATCTACACCCTCCTTGCATGGATTTTAGTCACACATAATTGAGTATAGCTATGCCCAGCTTTTAGTTGGTCCTAGAGATTTGAATCAATGTCCTTGTGCTTGCAGAGCAAATATTTTGCTTAACATTGCTATAAACTTGCCCCAGAAATAATTTTTAAATTAAATTCCTGTTATCTCCTTAAATCTATCATGATTATATCCCTATATTGTTCCAAATTGTTTAGTGAGTCTTCATTAACTTAGATTTTTATGTATTGTTGTGTATATACATATGTATATAAGTGAGAACATTCATTTGAAGGTTGGAGACCTTAAGTCCCGTTACTTAGGATTGCTTTACCTTCTTTATAACAGAAAATGATCAATACATTGGTTTACCTGGGCAGGAACTATAAGTACTCCACATGTTTTGTTTCCCAAGTGGTAGGACTACAAGGGCAACAACCAGACACACCTTTTACGTGTGGGATCTGGGCACCAAAATCAAGCCATTGTGCTTCACCAAGTGAGTTAGCTTCCAATTCCTTCTACATTATCTTAATGCATATTATCTGTGCTGTCAGTCTATGGGAATAGAGACATTTAAGTCCTGGCCTCTGTGAATCTTCTTTAGAGCAGACTTGTCTTCACTTAATCATAATGAGGACTTCTCCCTTTTCCATCTGTTGGCCTTAATTTTACTTGGCTACTTCCTGCTAGATCTAACTTTGTTTTTCAGGTAATTTGTTATTTAATTCAACATTCTCCCTCGCCCTACATGTACACCTGGTTGTCATAATTAAACTATTTTTTCTTCTCTTGCTCTTTGGCATCAGAAGAATTAGCTTTAACTATGTTTTCTAAAACCTAAATACTAGGTTTTAGGATTTCCTGCTGGCATCTAATTCGATGATTGGGACCCTGGCAATCATCCCCTTGCTCCTTCTCACTGATGCCACTGTCATTATAGCTGGAAGAAGGAAATGAGTATTTTCTTTCTGCTAACAATTGAATTCATTACTGCTTGTTGTTTTCATGAGACATGCAAGAAGAAATAGTTATATACTAGTTAGTACTAGGTTTAGAAAGTTGTTTGTAGAAGAAACAAAAACAAAAATACTGAAAAAATAGAGTGACAAACTTTCTTGTTGGCATTTCTTCCTACAAGCTCTACCCTGATGTAAGTAAAGACAATATCACATGTCCCATGTTTTGCATCCTATGACTACTATATAGAGAAATTTCCTACTTTTAAGTGGTTAAAAATACTGAGGCTCTAGATTTTCTTTCAAAGAATATTTTTTAAATCTTTCCACATTAAGTCCAATGAATTATCTAAGGGCCTTGTAAACCATCCTCCAATTGATATAACTGTAGGTGTGCCCAATTTTAAAAGGCTTAGTATAAATAGGACATTTGGATAAGTAAATATATGTAGATTACATAAAAGAGAAAGAACAACATCCACTGCTGTAGCAGGACATGAAGCTGAGTTTATTAGTCTGTCAGCTGAGTAGTTGTCAAAGTCAGTTTGCCACAACAAAGATTTCCTGCTGGCATCTAATTCGATGATTGGGACCCTGGCAATCATCCCCTTGCTCCTTCTCACTGATGCCACTGTCATTATGGTTGAAAGAGAGAAATGAGTATTTTCTTTCTGCTAACAATTGAATTCATTACTGCCTGTTGTTTTCATGAGACATACAAGAAGAAATATCTATGTAACATATGCAGACAAGGAATGCCTGTGTTCAGGAGTCATCAGACAAAGGGCCCATTCTTTTGGTGTCCACTACATAAGTAAGTACTTTCTTCTCAATGACATCATTAGGGGATATTAAAATGACATAGAACATACTGGCAGGGTTAGTGACTTCATGAGGAAGAGTGCTTACCACATAACTATGAGAGTCTGAAATCATATCTGCAGATCCTACATGGGAAGCAAAAAACTACCATAGGAAACTGTAACCCCAGTGCTGAGAAAGGAGGAGGAGGAGGAAGAGGAAGAGGAGAGGGAGGACAGGATTTCAGAGACAGGATTATTGCTGAGCCTTATTCACCAGCTCATCCAGGTGTAAAATGGTGAGCTCTTAGTTTATTAGAGTAATTGGGTTCCACAGATGCCAAGATATGAAGTGACAGGAAGACACTGGACACCCTCTTCTGTCCTCTGCACATACATATGTACACAGAGATATACATACATACACAGAAGGGAAGAGAGAGAGAGAGAGAGAGAGAGAGAGAGAGAGAGAGAGAGAGAGA
>JANHMN010000009.1:303084-438442 GCA_030674055.1 Rhabdomys pumilio | reverse complement strand
CTAATTCACTTGCAATTTTGGTGCCCACTGTATGACTGAGTCTAGTATTAGCTTCTTTCTCATTGCTTCCCAATCATCTAAGCAACATTTGATAAGGATTCAGGAAGGAATATGAATCCAGCTGTACCTCATGGTGGCTCATCTCATAGGAACTGAACTGGAAACAGGAATTCTGCAAATTATCCCAGTAAAAGATACGCTTATTCCTTCTATCTTCATATGTCTTAAGATGAACTCAGTCTCAAGGCCAACTGTCTGTCCTGGTCCAACTACAGAGTTAAGTACAGTGTTAAGTTCCATCTCAGCCAGATAGTCTATTATCCATTTTTTCTTTTTAAAATAAAGTTATACTATGTAACATTGTATGGCCTGCAGTGAGGAACAGACTGGTTTCAATCTTACAGAGTTCTGCTTTTACATTAATGGCCCTCCATTACTACACTAACACTCTGTCTGAAGAGGAGTCTGTGTCTCTGGCCTCTGACAAATAAAATAAAATAAAATAAAATAAAATAAAATAAAATAAAATAAAATAAAAAAGACAGACCACCCAGAAGCACAAAGATGCCTTTGGCTTTTAGGCAAGGAAGAAATTATTTCCTCTTCTTTGGGGTCTTTTTTTACAGTGAATTTATTAGCTAATTTTTACCTCCTATTATTTGTGAGCAGTGTCAGAAAATTCAATAAAATCTGATAGCTGTGAGACTATACTCTGTGCTGTGTCCTGTTCTCACAAGACACTATAAAAGAACTGTTGTGTATTCCAGGTCTTGTGGCACATGTCATTTGGGGCATGCTAGATAAAGCTTAAATGCAGAAAAAGGAATTCTGGCATTATTAAGGCATGCTTTCCCTAATGTAACACAACTCAACTAAAGATCCAGCAACAGTTTAAAATCATACTGAAAAAAGAAGCAGAGTTAAACATATAAATAAACACACACCAAAACAAAGACCAAAACAATAAAAGAACAAAATGGTCAAAACAGCAACAAAAAAGAAAGAAAGAAAGAAAGAAAGAAAGAAAGAAAGAAAGAAAGAAAGAAAGAAAGAGAGGGGGAGAGAGAGAAAGAGAGAGAGTAAGCAAGCACAAAAGATAAGAGCAAGAAAATTTTGAAGGGTTTAGAGTGCATATATGAAGAGAGAGGGACAAAGTATGAAAGAGCAGAAGCTAGAGCTGGATAGGGATATTTCAATGGGTAAATGTACTTTTGCCATGAAGCATTGAATTCACATTTCCAGGGCCCACATAAAATCCAGAACACTCTGTCCTTAGACAGGCCAGCTAGCCTATGGCATATGCAGTGGAAAAATAGGAAGAGATTCTGAATAAAACAAGTGAGAAGTTGATAACAGAAACTCAAGTTATCCTCTGACCACCATATGTGCACATGGGCATACTGTACTGCCCTGATTTTGTCAATTTGTCACACTCTAGAATCATCTTAGAAGATGAAACATCAATTGATACAGTATCTCTGTGATTTTGGTTTGTAGAAAAGCTAATAGGGCCATCTCTTGATCGATGATGGAAGTGGGCAGCCAATAGTTGGTGTTATGTAATGGCAGGTGCTATTAAGTGGATTAATAAAGCAGCCTGAATAAGCCAAGAGGAGGGAGCCTACAAGCCATACTCTTTATGGCCTCTGCATCTGTTCTTGACTCCATGTTCCTGCCTTGAGATTCTGCCTTGACTTCCTTGGATGGTACACTACAACAAGCTCAAGATGAAACAAACCGTTTCTTTCCAAAGTTGCTTTATTATAGGTATTTCATGATAGGAACTGAATCCCTTGACATACACACATATACCACACACACACACACACACACACACACACACACACACACACTACAATCTAAGAAATAACAAATACAGAATACAAATTATCTAAAACATATAGAAACTGCAGATAGCATTCAGTTCTGTAAGTAGAGTTGAAGATGTCAGTTTTATGAAAAACATCTCTATCTGAAAACACAGAAGTTGATTACCAGTCCTTCAACCATTGTGAAGCTATGCTTACTCTTGTCACATACAAAGAGACTCCTAAGATTTCCCAGATAGGACTTTTCCATCAGGATCTCTCCTGAGGCCAGTAGCTTCTACCTCAGAGAGCAATCCTGGAGCTGTAAAGATGTTGGCCAAAGCCTTTTAGTAATCTAATCCTGACATCCATCCCCACAGCCTTTTTTCTTCTTCTCCACTGTGGCCTGTACCAACTTGAAATATGTGCCAAACATAGTTCTTCCTCCTTTAAGTTGTTTGGTCAGGTATTTTGTCAAAGCAATAAGAAAATTTACTAAGTTGATCACAAGTATCTGAATACCAGCAAATAGAAATTATCTTGGGGTGGCCAGTAAGAGTAAAATCACGTTCCCAAAGTTAAATAGTCACCAAGTTGAAGCAACACTACCAAGATTTACCCAATTTATTTCTAGGCTTTATGGGTCTCTTTCTCTCTGTGTGTGTGTGTGTGTGTGTGTGTGTGTGTGTGTGTGTGTGTGTGTGTGAAATATTTGCAAGTTATAGTGTGTGTGTGTGTGTGTGTGTGTGTGTGTGTGTTTGTGTGTGTTTGTGTCTGTGTTAGTATTGACTACATGTGTGTGATTATGGGTTTGCCACAGAATAAAAGTGATGTGACAGGGAAGAACATAAACTGGCTTGTTCTTCTCTTCTACAATGTAGGTCTCAGGGTCAGAACCCATGTCATTGGGTTTGGCAGCAGATGTCATGGCTCACTGAGTCATCTCACTGGTTCAGTGTCAGCAGTAGTAAGGGAAATGCTCATATGCTGTCTGGGTATTATTCCCCTTTCGCATTCATGAGAAAACTAGAGACAACTTCTTCATGTGTTTGTCCTCCTATGAGTATAAGCATATTTTTTATGACAGTGGCCCATACTAGTTGGCATTCAGATGAGGCACACCAAAATGCATAATATAAGTTCTAAACATATTATTTCAGGTAAGCACATTATCAATGGAGATATTAGGTTTTATCAGGAATATATAAAGCTTGCAATTCCTAGAGGTCTGCCAGAGCCTGATATATACAGAGAGGGATGCTCACAGCTAACCATTGAACTGATCACTAGGTTCTTAATGGAGGAGTTAGAAGACTAAAGAAGCTTAAGGAATTTGTGACCCCATGGGGAGAGCAACAATAGCAACCAACCAGAGCTCCCAGGGTCTAAACCAGCAGTCTGGGAGCACTTAGGGAAGGACCATGGCTCCAACTGTATATGTAGTGGAGGATGATATTGTTGGGCATAGGTGGGAGAGAAGTTTCTTGGTTCCATGAAGGCTGGATGCCCCAGTGTGGGGGAATTCGAGGGCGGGGAGGTGGAAGTGGGTGGATGCGTGAGTGAGGTCACATCATCATAGAAGTAGGGGGAGGGGAGATAGGATGGGGGTTTCTGGGTGGGCAGAAATGGGAAAAGGGGATGACATCTGAAGTGTAAATAAAATATCCAATGAAAAATTAATTTCAAAAGAAGAATATATGAAGCTTGTGTTTTCACTGTATACAGTACATATTGTGACACTCTTATGTACCTCTGCTTCAAAAGTGTTCTGGAATACCAGAAAGACTTCCATGAATATAAGTATAACCTCAAATTTACATCAAATTATGAAATATTCCACCTCTCTATCTCTTTAGAACTTGACTGACTTGATTCTTTTTTTTTTTTTTTTTTGGCACACATTTTTTATTGGATATTATATTTACATTTCAGATTTTATCCCCTTACCCCCATTCCCCCCTCCACCCAGGAACCTCCTATCCCATTCCCCCTTCTCGTGTTTCTATGAGGATGTGGCCCCACCTACCTCCCCACTCCCACCTCCCCACCCTCGAATTTCCCCCCACTTGGTGTTTAGCCTTCATGGACTTAGTGATTATTTGAAGCACCCTTCACATTTGATCATGATGAATGTTTCCTTAATATTCCTGGAATGGGGCATTAGTTACATGGGGCAGAATTCAGCTAAGGTGACAAGATTTTACTGGGTCTTGAACAATGTTGAAAGCCACTGAGGGTTTTAAGTATAGCTAGGTAGCATAATTCAATGCACACATGCTGCTCAGAACATAGGAACATTGTGTGATGTATCAGATACAAATTTTTATGTCTAAGTTAGTTAATGTTGTTTTTTTTTAAAAAAAAAAAAAAAAAAAAACTTTATTGGTTCTTTGTAAATTTCTCACCATGCATTTCAGTCCAACTCATCTTGCCCTCCCCTTGTACCAATCCTCCACCCTTGCAACCTCCCCTCCAAAAGGGAGAAAAAAAATCCTGTTGTGTAAACTTTAGTATGTCACAATGTGTCCCATAGTATACACTTTTATCCATACCTTTTGGCTTGCAAATATTCATTGCAATAACTTTTTGGTCTGGTACAAGGCCTCTGGCTTCTGCTATACTACCTATATTGGATCCTCACTGGGATTCCTCTCAGTTATCATGTTGTTGCCCAGTGTCATGGAGATTCTATAGTTTTGGATCTCTAAGATCAGCTTTTCATGTACTCCATCAGTGCATCCATAGGGTAGATGTTGGAGTGGGCCTACTTAAAGCCCTGGATCTGGACATGAAAGATAGCTGAGCTAGTCAGTCTACCAGCTCTTCACCACCCTCATCACGGGGGCAAGATCTCCTATCCTGCCTCTGCTGGTCCATCCAATGACACAACCAACAAGAGACACAGCCAACTCTCCTGCTTCAATGCTCTTGGGGCTGCTCATCTGTGCCCAGACCATTAGGAACATTTCAAATATGCTGCCTAAATGACGTACAGGGCCCACTCTCTTAAGCACAGCAGCTGACTATGGTCTGGGTCATCTCTACTCTCTAGTGCCCAAGACTAGCTCTCCCACAATGCCCAGAATAGGCGTACATGGGTAAGACAACTTCTGCATGGCCCCCAAGTATGGGAAAAAACTCACGGGGGAGAGTCCAGCGGCAGGGACAAAGTCTCCAGGGCCTGTGGCAAGGTCCGGGGCAGGATTCCCACACCTCCGTGCAGAGTGTTCCACATTCACACAGCCTCCGCAGGTAGGCCGTTTTCTGCATCGGAAAGGTTCAGGATTCCAAAGGCTGGGAACCTGGTGGCAGGCACAGGAGACACATGGAGTCCAGGAGTTTTCCAAAGCTTTTATTGTTCATGGCATGGTGAATGGGTGTAGATGGTTCGTGCTCTCCCACAAAAGCCAGGGGAGCCTGGCTTTTATAGGGAGTGGGGGAAGGGGAGGGAATAACTTAATTAGCTATGCCCCCGGACTTTAGATACCTCATTAATATTAATCATGCCCTACGTGATTGAAGGGTGCAGATTGAATAGAGATTAGACCTCCTGTCAAGAGCCTGTGTTCTGGGGGCATGGCCGAACACTCACTACCCAAGAACCAGGACACCCTTCCACACCCAACACCCAGGCACCAACCTACCTCTGGGCAATCAGCCAACACAATGAATGTCTGCCTGGACTTCTATGGTGATATACCCCTCTTGTTGCTGGGCCACTGACCCAGAAGTGGCCTCTGGTGCCAGCAAAGATCAAAACCCAACCATGGTCCCAGGTGGTATCATCAGCTGCTCACATCATGCTATTCCCCATTACCATTTATTCAACAATTCTGCCTCTCTTCATTGTGTAGACATCTTTCTGCTTTTCTTTCTCTTCTATTTGTCTACCACTTACTTGCTCCTCTTAATGCCACTTGAGGGTCTTTGAGTGTCTTGGATCATCTCAGGAGTGGTCTCAGGAATGCTGACCCCTGCTCATGCATTATCGCACATGGAAGATGCAATATTTAGCAGGGTCTGTCCACTCAGTCCTGTGAGGTTCCTGCCTGATAGTCATCTCAGGCTAACTCTTTGTTCATGCACCACAGTTTGGGACTGGTTGCTCTCTTGGGCTCATTCATATCAGTGGCCCATGTTCCCAGGTGAGGTAGTCTTAGGCTCACTCTCACTGAGTTGCATAGTCCCAGGTGGGCTATTCTTGTCCTTGGCTGTTTTCCTGCTCTGAATGCTAGTCCAGGTCTACACAGTGATGAACTAGTGGTCCTCTTGCTCTAGCTGCTTGTCTAGGACCCCTGCTGCTGAACTGGTGGTTGTCTCAGTTTTGCTCTTCTTTTTTTAAATTTTTTTCAGGGAGTGTCAAGCTACTAATTATTTAGATTTTCACAGGTCAGAACACTGAGCATAAAAATAGCCTCTTTCCTCTCTGACACCTACTGATGCACTTTTTTGACATTGCAGCCGCACCTACAGTCCCTCCAGGGGTATGATTTATATGCTTTTTTAAAGAAAGTTTTTTTGTATTTTTACAAATCTGTTCTATTGCTTGAATGACAGTAATATTTATCCAGTCTATAACTCTATTAAAACTCCAAATTATGTAACATGTGTGACATGACTCTGCTCATCAGTGATCACACAAAGACATCTGTGCCTGCTATGAGCTGTAAGCAGGGGGACAAAGGCTGACAGTTTTGTCAATGGCTCTGACCTTTGGTGAAAACTATACTTGTTGACACATATATGTAAATTAGTGAGCAATTGTTTGGAGAAGATGGATTGAACCTAGATCTCATATTATATCACTTTCCAAACCTTGGAATATACAATGTAATAAACTGTGTCTTTGTGCTGGAGGATATCTCAGTTGGTAAACTGCTTGCTTTTTAAGTATGAGGATCAGAGTATGATCCGTAGATCCTATGAAGGCCAGGTAGATTATGCACTTTTTTAATCCTCATGGAGAGCATGGGTAAGTAGGCAGAGCTTTAAATCTCATTGGACAGGCAGCCTATCCAAATAGACAAAGAAAGAACAAATTTGTGAACAAGTAAGAAACAACCTTTGAAATTAACTATTGACCTTCGCACATACAAACACACAAATACATACACACACACACACACACACACACACACACACACACACAAAACCATACCTCCCCCAAAATGTTGTCCTCATATTTTATTATTTAAAGGGTATAACAACATATGTACATTGTAAATTCACTAGCAAAAAAATGTGTTGAACACAGGTACAATTCGATAGATGTCATGATACAGTGTCACATAGTACATATCCATGGATCTTAGAATTTCTTTAGCACAACTAAGATAGAACAATGTGTTGATGATTCTATCTTAGTATACTGTGGGGACATACAAGCAGAATAAAAACCAAACCAAACAAACAAAAAGGACCAGGGACAGATTTTAGGGTAGATGTAGTCCTGATACAAGCTAAGAAGAATTAATTAATTAAGTAATTAATTATAATAAAGTAAAGTCATATGATGGTTAGCTTTAACTGTCAACTCTCACAATCTAGAATTACCCAAGAAGAGAGTCTCACTGAGGGATCGTCCATATTGAGTTGGATTGAAGACATGTTCGTAGGGATCATTTTAAATTAATTGGGGTAGAAAGCCCCAGGCCACTGTGATGAGATTATTCTCTAAACAAGGGTTCCTTTCTTTAGTTAGGCTTCCAATGCTGTGATAAACATCATAAGGAAAGGACTTCTATCAGCTTAAAGCTATAGTTTTTCATGAATGGCAGTCAGAGCAAAAACTCAAGCCGTGAAGCTAGAGGTAGGAACTAGAGAAAGGCAATAGAGGAGTACTGCTTACTAGCTTGCTTGCATGGCTTGATTAGCCTGCTTTCTACTGCCACTTTGGACAATCTTCTAAAGAGGAGACTTGCCTCCAGTGAGCTGGACTTTTCCACATCAAGCATTAATAAAAAAAAAAAAATATTGCCTATAGGCCTCTTTATACTCTAGTCTAGTGGGGGCATTTTCTCCATTCAGTTTCCTGTTTTAAAAATGACCCTATCTTGTGACCAGTTGATACAAAATACAACCAGAAGACTTTATGAACAATTTAAGTGGAAAATTCAAGCAGAATATAAACAACCCAGCTTATACTCTGGCAAATGCACATTTGTTTTGTGGTGTCCTTGGCTATGGATGTTAGGTGACTAGCTGCCTCAAGTTAAATTTGTGATTTCTCTGTAGTGATGGACTGTAATCTATAATTGTGAACTAAAATAAGTTATTATTTATGTTACTTTTTGTCAGAGTATTGTTTACAACAACAGAAATGTAACTGAAATATGTTACAAGTCTTTTAAGTACCAGAACACTGAGCTGTAAAGATTTTGGGGCCTGTCTAGGAAAGAAAGGAAGAGGTATGAGAAGCAGGCTTATGTATGAGCTACTAACTCCTGCAGGGAGATATTCAGTATCAAGTAGAGTTTGCCTTTGTGTCTTTCCAGCCATCTATGAGCAATCCTGTGAGGTGTACAGACACAGAGGGAACACAGCTGGGTTTCTCTATGTTGACTCTGATGGCAGCGGCCCACTGGGACCACTCCAGGTCTACTGCAATGTTACTGGTAAGAGCTATGTTTTCTAAGCCTACTTAACCTAGGTATCTGGTGGTATGAGATAAAAAAAAGAGTTTTTTGGAAAGGTGTACACAGTATATAAATACCTACAGGACTGAATTAATGGTGAAAATATTGTCTTGAAAAATAATAGGAATTACCTTAGTTATTTTCAAGACAAAAAGTAGAGATATCTTGGTGGTCATGACACTATTCTCTGAAAGAGGAAAGAATTGCCAATGTTTTTTATTGAGCGTAGAAAAGACAGTTTCTCTATAAAAGCCCAACAACAAAATGAAATGGAGATGGAAAAAATAAGCAGAAAAACAAGGCACAAAAGTCAATGGGAAGTCCTTATCCACAAAGGGGGAACTCCATTCACATATTGTTCTATGGACTGTGTATCTAGCTGAGTCCTACCATCTTGAGCTTTATTTGTTTCTCAATGAAATGGGAATGATATGACTACACACCAAGGAGCTGTGTGAATCACAGATAATCAGTCCTGTTGAACCAGCTAGTGAGGACCTAAAAACATCTTTTACCTCAAAATTACTAAGATATAGGTTATTCTATAGGGCAGCCATTGAATGAGGACATAAATTTAGTGTTGCTTTAATGAGAGTAATACTTATCAAGTATATAGCTCTGTTAAAACTTCAAATTCCTTGTTCTGTCATACTAATGATTTCATGAAGATTTTATTGTGGCAGTTGTAAATCAACATACTTTTCTATATACTAGTCCCCCACCAGTTGAAGGAATTGCAGTAAGCAGAACCTCACATGCTATTGGATGATTTTCTTGGTCTGTGAATTCATAAACGTAGAGGTCTCTTCATCCATTTCAAGAGAAATTACCAGATAGTCATACAAACGTTAGGTTATGCACAGAAACTGGCAATAAAACCACTGTTCAATATGCAGTATAGTATAGGCCTGAGCTTCTCAATGTGTCGTGACTCTTTTCAAAACATTACTCACATGTGGGTTCTTAGTAAAAATACAGAATTCTAGGTTAACTTGGTGACTTCTAAGTCACTAAATTCATGTGTCCTAAGATCCTAAATGGTTTAGAAGCAAACTGCCCCTGGTCAATGATATCCAAAAATGATGTGATTTGGCTACAGTAGACGACAAAGGAGAGAAATACTGCTGAGTAACATCTCTGACATGTATCTAGGAGTTGTGGAAGGGCTGTTAACTACTAGTGAATTTGAACATTTCAGGCAATTCAATTGTAGCTTACAGATATTATCTCTGTTAATTCTACCAGAAAAAAATTGTAAGCAAATACTTTTTTAAAATTCTCTATCTTATAAGGAAGAAAATTTTTATTAGAAATTCATGGCTTAAGGTGAAGCTGACTACTTACAGGTGGTTCTTTTGTTGTGTGATTGACCCAGATCACTGAAATGTTAAGCTCCAGCCAGACTAGAGATTCTGTTCTTTCGCCCCAAAGCTTTACCATGATGGACCCTGACTACTACTCTAACACTACTGAGTTGATAGTTTAGATGATCATAGATAGGAATTTCCATAATGAAGGACAAGGATGAGCCATAACTTGGGAAATCTTAAATCTTCCTTGTTAAATTTGAGTGATTTATGATGTTCTCAAATATGTAGCAAAGTCATACAGAAAGTATGACCTGAACACCAGGGTTTATTCTGGATATCTTTATGAATGTCAACTAGACAATATAGGATTTGAATTCTTAAGACAGATTTCCTCAGAGATATAATGCAGTAAAGTCTTCACCTGTTCTAAATGGCCATGCTATTTCTACAACTCTAGGAATCTGGAGAGAAGCATTTTTGAAAAATCTGTCAGGATGAAACATAGTTAGACTGAGAATCTCTGACATTTTCCTTAGATCTCAGATTGTAGTCAGTTTGTGTGTTGTTGAAATATTTTTCTTAGAACTCAGTTTGTAGTCAGTTTGTGAACTTTTTATAATTAACAGATACTTGACCACCTATTAAAATATATTTATTTCTCAACTGCACAATTTTTCTGTTGCTCAGTAAATTGCATACTTATGTGCAAAGTTGTTTATGGAAAGTCACTCAAAACACACATTCCCTTCTTAGCTCAATAAAACCTGTGCCAGTTTCACACATGTAGGGCAATAGACAAGAGCTGCAGGAAACTTGCAGAAAATGCTTAGGTGAATTACTAAGTCAAAACTTCTTTTCCATTCTCAAACAGTTCCTAATACATTTCCAATCTACCTCTGTAGTCTTCTAATCTTATTCCCTGGATATTATGAAGCTCCAGTTCTCTCTGCTAGCCAGCAGACTCTGTTTTCATTAAAACTCATCAAAGCACACATAATGTAATAGGTAGAGAATTGTGATTGAGTTCTCTCTAATATTTCTAGCCATGATTGTACAATGTGATTGAGGTAATTGATTATCATCCCAGCTATTGACAAAAAGAAATAACTGTGTCCCCACAGTTTGGCCTCCATTGTTAGCCTTCCTTCCTGAAGTTAGATCTATAGCTGTGATTTACTCATTGCCTGTATACCTGTCAGTATAAGTAGAATGAAAGTCATTGGGAACACAAAAATAAGACACTCACAGGCATCTTTTTCTTTACACTTTAAGTGTTCATACAGTGTTGGACAAATGTATTAAAGAGCAAGTAAGGAGAACTTAGTTGTTAGTGTCATGGTAATTGTAATGCCCTTGTGTGCTGGCATCTTTCTACTGATTTCCTAACCCAGGTATCTACTCCTAACATGCACACAGATAAACCCTCACACATATGTGCTGTCACTTAAGAAAACACATTCCTATGAAAATACAACAAACACACAAACAGATATATAGGCATACACATATATACACACAGGGAGGCACACACAAATACACAGAACAGAAGAATGTACAGCTTCCATTGTTCTACCAAAGACTGGCACAAAAATAAGGTAGGTGAAAACATCAGATTTCTTTTTCCTTAAATCATCAGTTCTTAATCATCACTGCAAACTTACTGTTTTTCAGGTGCTGAGGAGACAGCACAATCAGTAACATACTTGCTTTGCAAGCATAAGGATCTAGTTTTGATCTCTAACACACTTGTAAAAATTCAACTCTATTTGCACATACCACTGGGGAGACACACTTGGGTGAATCCCCAGAGCTCGCTAACCAAGTCTGGCATCCAAACATCAAAATCATATGCACATATGTACTTATATTCTCTCCCTTCCCAAAAATACTGTTGCCAAAAATTGTCACTTGAATTGAGACTATATACTTAATATCTACCAAATATTTACCTAGGGAAGTATGGGTCATTGAAAAAGTGAGAATAGTTTCTATAACAATGTTACTGAGTAGTTGAAACAGGTTTGCCATTACAGCTATCTAGAATGGAAACATTTGACCTATGAGAAGTTTTTTATGCCACAGAAGACCTAAAACAAGCTGTCTTATATTTTTTGAATTTATGTAGGTTTGACCACTGCTCTAACCAAGTGATAATGAGGGACCAGGAATATGGAAACTATTTTGAGTGGGGGCCACGCATGGCCCAGTCTGCAATGTTGCAACTATGTAATCATGGAAAAAGAGTGTGGATACCCAGCACTCACATAGAAACCAGTGTAAAAGTACAAATGTGTAATCTTCAGTTTTGGGGGATAGATAAAAGCAGATCTTTGAGCACATTGTGTCAACAAAATAACAGACCAATGAACCTAGATTTAGTTAGTGTATGTCTTCTGAATCAAAATGGGTTAAGTATTATTGAGGAAAGAAACCCTATTTGCCTGTTGCCACCACACATGCATACACACGTGTGCAAATGCTGCCATGTATATATGTGTATGTATATGTGTATGTGTATGTGTATGTGTATGTGTATGTGTATGTGTGTGTGTGTGTGTGTGTGTGTGTGTGTGTGTGTGTGTGTATGTGTATGTGTATGTGTATGTGTATGTGTATGTGTATATATGGAGAAACAGAGACAGACAGAGACAGACAGACAGAGAGAGAAAGAGACAGAGAGGCAGAGAGAGAGACAGAGAGGCAGAGAAAAAGAGAGACTTAATAAAGCCCCAACTTTGTTTTATATTAGGTAGTACTGAAATCTTTTATATGATAAACCTACAAATTTCAGTTTTGTCTAACCTCAAGACCATAAAAGAGTAATTCAGTTCCTCAAGCTGCTGATAGTGACAGGATAGAATTGTGTCTCTATCCCCTCACCACTGATAGAAGGACACCATCTCTCTTTACAACTGTTCTGACAGCCACTCTCTGATGTAGCTTATATTTAATCTATTTAGTTGACAGTAGGCAGAAAAACAAGCCAACTATTCATGAGAAACTGAACTAAAGTATATTGAGGAAGTATCTTAGTTATGATTCACAGAAAATAATTACAGTGAGTAAAATTTAAAAATTCAAATGGTGCAGTGAGTGTAGACAGTGTTCTGAGCATCTTAGTGAGTGAGGACAATTTTCACATCTTCACACTGATGCCCTTCAGATATAGCTAACCATGGCTAGAGGCTTGGGATTTACATTGGTAAAGCTGGAAGTGGATGAAATGCCATAGCCAAATCCATGGATTTTTAAAGAATTATTCCTTCTTTGTGTATGTTTGGGTAAGTTGGAGTCAAGGTGAAGAAAACTGCCTATTTGGACATTCTTACCACAAAGACAAATAGATGACAAATTAATTCTAGGAATGTTGGAGAATGTATTGTAGTTAGTTATTCCTCGGTCTTTGTTTTTGTTTGTGTCTGGGGCAGAAAGGGCACTTTCTCATCACATCTATTTTACGTGTGTGTATATGAGTGTTTGAGAAAGAGTAGAGGTCAGAGAACAACTTTCATCAGTAAAATTTCTCCTTTTATCATGTGCATCCCAGTAATTAAACTTGAAAACAAGTGCCTTTCCCCACTGTGCTATTACACCCTCTCCTTCCAATACTATTTTAATAAAAATTTTAAGCAGGGTTATTTGGAGAGGGTAAGGTGCTCAGAGAAAGAACAAGACATATTCAGATATGAGTATGTACTTCTAATGAACAGTAAATATTGAGTGCCTTACCATTGGCCTTACAGATTTTTTGGTAGCTCTCAGGGTACATCTAAAAAGACTCTTAAAAGACCCTATCCACTGTTCTTTCTTCTGAGGAGTGAAATCTTAGGGTGGCTATAGATGTTTCTTCAGGGAGATTATAATTGGAAAAGCTAATATCTGGAGAAATTCAGGTTACTGAATTTCAGTGTTTCTGGTGAAAGACTTGGAAAATTGCAGCTTTTCATCAAGAAGAGAGAAAGGCCTTCAGCAGTTGTCCACTGTACTGTAACTCTGGCTTCTCCAAAAATCAACCAGACTCCCAGGTGAGGGTCCCTTTGTCAAACGTATATCATTTTCATTTTTCCATAACTTTCATTCCTGCCTCACTTTCTTCACTCTATCTACCCTTCCGGAATGTAGGGCCAGAGTCTTCAAGGGTAGTAGATATAGCTCATCCTTGGAGAAGTTTGGTTTCCTGGTAGAGATTCACTGTGACTCACTTGCAGTTTAATCATTTGGAATAATACTAGTGTTTTTGGTTCTTTATATCATAGCAACTTCAATTGTGGCTTATATTTCAGAAGGACAGTTTGATTTCTGTAATGAAGGGTTTTCCAAAAAGCTTCAAGATATCCATCCTCCACTTAGAAGATGCAACTTTATATTCATCATGCTGTTACCCAAACTACGTACCATACAGTACTTCCAGAAGGCTTGTCTCTCAAGCTAAGGCCTGCCATGGATCCTAACTCTCTGTCTCTGCTTTGATGTGGTCTCTCAGGGCTAGCAGATGGCATAATCTTGTGCTAAATCGATTCATTAAACAAAACATCTAAGTCATACAGTTGTGTCATTACCCTGAAATTAAAACACTGTCACCTTCAAACAGTCAATTTTAACATCCACTTAGAGAAATTTCTTTCACACACCCATTTCACATGGTCTGTTGCATCTAACCACACTGGAGCAGAGGAATGAGGAGAGGAATCCTGAGTTCTTGTGATTTTTAGGCATTGGACTATCATGCTTCTCTGTATTTACCTACAAATTTCTGATTCTTTATTAATCTCTCATTTATTTGTCTGTCAACTCTCCTATTTATTTGCTTCCTCATATATTTCAGATATACTCATTTATTTATACATTATTCATTTATGTAGAAGTTAATTCATGCAAATTGCATTCTAATGTTGATTGGGTTTGGTATTAACGTTCAAAGAGTGAATAAATCTCTTTTTGCCATTAAAAACTCACAAATATAAATACATTAAATACTTAAATTAAATTAATCTTTTAAAAAATCTACTTATTTTTGTGTGTGTTTGTCCGTCTGTCTTTGAATGTGTGTTTGTGTCTGTGTATGTGTGTTTGTGTTTGTCTTCATGGGGAGGCTAGAACAACATTAAGTGTTGTTCCTTTGGTGCCACCTACCTTTGTTTTGAACAAATAAATCATATTTCTCATTGGCGTGGTGCTCGCTAATTTGACTGGACTCACTGGACATGAGTTAGTTCTTAAAGTTGTCTTGTCTGTGTTGACCCAGCACTAACATGTTTGACTTTTTTTTACCTGTTTCTATGGGTGAAACTCTGGTCTCACTACTCACCATAAAAATACTTTACCAACAAAGCTATCTCTCTAAACCTCAGATTATTTTGTAAGTCCCTCAATAAATTATGTATTTGTTAATTTTTATTTACTTGCTTCCTCATTCATTTTTATGAGTTGAGGTTTTTTAATGCATCATTCCTTTAGTCAATTATGCAAAATTATTTCACAAAATTATATTCTAATATTGACTAAGTTGAACACCAAAATCACAAAGTGAATACGTCTATTCTTGTCCTCAAAAAAATAATTTATTTGAGAGAAGAGAGGTACAATACACATATATTTTATTTAGATTTGGTGTGGAAAACTGGGAAGCCATTGATAGAACAGAAATAGAACTCAGAAGAAAGGAAATGAGGAGAGTTATACAAGGGATCCAAGAATCATGGTCATTCAAGGTATTTTTGATTAGCTGCCTTTTGAGCTACATTTTATGCATATGTCTGTTAGGTTTTATGGGTATGTAGTATATTTCTGTATGGTGTATATATACACAAGTATGTGAGCATGTTGAAGTATGGCCAGATGTCAGAAAAAGACAACAGGTGTGAGAGAGCCTCTCTTGATCTTTGAAATAAACGTGATTAGAAAGTCCACAAATCGCCCTGGCTCTATGCATCACAATGGTTGTAAGCACAGGTAGCCATGTCTGGTTTTGTATGTGGGTAATGGGGATTTAAAATCAGGTACTATGCTTGGCCAACAGGTACTGTTTGCCCACTGAGCCATGTCTCAAGCCCCTGAGCTAACTGTGTAGTAGATAGAATTAGCTGTTTATTACAGAGCACCAACTAGCCTGAGGTGCCATGTTCTGCATTTCACAGAGGAGGTGGCACTGTTTCACACCACCTGTATGAAGAAGATGCATTCTCTCTGTTTTAATGGGGAAAGTACAGAAATCTCATGTGCTAATATATCGCCTCTAGTTGAATCTACTTCTGAAATTGTAAGGTTGTGACTGTGATGCCTAAGTACTCAGTTTCACAGTGAATCCAAAGTACAGAGTTTTCCTGTTCTGTAACATGCAAAATTCAACTTTTACTGTTCCTTCCATGAGTCACCAAACCTTCAGAAAAGATTGCATAGAGCAGAGATCTCCAGTACATTCCTCATTACCACTTTCCTCTTCTGTAAGATGGATTTGATCCATTTCTGAGAATTAAATGAAAAAAAATATAAAGCTGAGGTTCTTAATGTACAATTATCTATAAAGCATGAGCTGAGAGGAGAGTTTAAAATGTCATTATCTAGCTCTGTTCCTGGTACTGTTTATTCAGTAAGTGTAAATATAAGTCAGAAACAGTATGTTAAATGTGCTATAAATCTTTTTTTTTTATTTTTTTAGTGGATATTATATTTACATTTCAGATTTTATCCCCTTACCCCATTCCCCCCACCACCCAGGAACCTCCTATCCCATCCCCCCTTTTCCTGCTTCTATGAGGATGTGCCCCCACCTACCCACCCACTCCCACCTCCCCACCCTCGAATTCCCCCACCCACTCCATGTTCAGCCTTCATGGGACCAAGGATCTCCTCTTCTGCCTATGCCCAACAAGGTCATCCTCCCCTAGATATACAGATGGAGTTATGGGTCCCTCGCTATGTGCTCCCAGGCTGGTAGTTTAGACCCTGGGGAGCTCTGGTTGGTTGATATTGTTGCTCTCCTCATGGGGCCACAAACCCTTTCAGTTCCTTCAGTCTTCTCTCTAACTCCTCCATTGGGAATCCCTTGATCAAATCAATTGTTAGCTGTGAACATCTGCATCTGAATATATAATTCTTAATGTTGTCAACTTGTCAGTTTACAATCATCTAGGAGTAAAAGCATTGTGTATATCTGTGAGAGAGTTTCTATATTGCATTACCTAAGGTGTGCAGACCCATGCTAAACTGGAGGTACCATTTGATGAGCTGAGGTTCTAAAAGAAGCAAAATGACTGATAACGAATCAGCATTCTTCTCTTCTGCTTCTTGACAAGGGTTTGGTGCAGTCTGCTTTCTCAAGCTTCTGCTGTTCACAAATTCCCTGCTCTCATGAATTCCGCACCATGAGAGACTACCATTGAGCTCTAGACCAAAATAAAGTCCACCTTCTTTAAATTGCTTTTGATATTTTTCACATAAAAATGAAAGAGTAACCACACACTACACATATTTGTAGGCATTGACACATATTTCTTAGAAGCAATCTCCCGAGTCTTTCAGCAAATTCTAAGGCCCTTACTTTATTCATCTTTCCATCTGCCATCAAGATCAATCTGGTTAGTACTTAATATATAGAAAATATATTAAGGATATATAATAGGGAGACATTTCCTAAGACTTGAGCACGGGGCTGTCATGACTGGACCTACATATTTTTATGCATACTTTTCTGTGCAGTTAAGTGGACTATCCCTGGTTCTAGGAACAGGGAAGCTAACAAAGATCAACAAATATTTTGCCTTGTGTCCTGTTAACTGATAGCATCCACGCACAAAGACCCATATGCAACACAATAAATTAGTTTCTGAATGCAGTTTCATTCAGTCACATATATTTACTTCATATAAATACATAGATGTTTTCTGGCTATGGAATTCTGCCAGTGTAGTTAACTTCCATGATGCTTAACCTTCTTATGGTTATATATGTATATACATTATATAATTATAAATATGTGATATATATATATATATATATATATATATATATATATATATACACACACACACACACACACACACAGCTCATGGCTCCCCTTGAGTGTGTGTATGTGTGTGTGTGTGTGTGTGTGTGTGTGTGTGTGTATGTATGTGTGTGTGTGTGTAATCTAATTTCAAGTATGTATGCACAAGTTAAGTAAAATAAAATGAGGGGATGGATCAGATGCCCCAGGTTTAGCATTTGGCATTCTCTAAAACTTCCTGCAAAAATATCAAAGGGCTAAGAGTATCAAAGTACAAAATGAATGCAGAGGTGGGACTGTTTGAGAAAAGCTTCATGAGGCTATCATAATTTTAGTTCTTACCCACTTGCCTATGACTATGTGCCACGAGGAGCCATGAGTTGTTTTCCTGCTTGGGATCACTTATATCTGCTTCTAAGATGCAATTAAATAGTGAAATATAAACCCAGCACAGCAATTTCATGGCTTGCTACCTAATGTGCCATGGAAATATGGTACCCAAGCTTGTGACTGCTATCATTGCTGCCATCAAGATCAATCTGGTTAGTACTTAATGAAGGCTATTTGGTTATCCTCTTGTCACAACTTAGAATCTTGGAGACAATTTTCGGTTCATTTCTTTGAAGAAGTTTCCATTTTTAATTGAATTATGTAAGACAACCCAACCTAAGTATGAGTTACATTATTACTTGAGCTGGGAAGTTGGACTTCCAGTTTCAATAGCACTGAGCATCCATGTGACTCTCTTTCTGCTTCCTGATTATATATGCAGTGTGGCCAGCTGCCCAAACTCCTGTCTTCATGACTTCCTGGACAGGATAGGATGCACTTGACTAAGGTTCATTATGCCATGTAGATGTCATACCGCACAACCACCATGCTGATGGCCCATATGGACCACAATTTGACCTGAAATATGCCAAATTCTTTAGTACTCTTGTTTGTGTTTAGAGCATATGATAAGGTCATATCTCTGATACCAGGGGTAGATAGCTATCCTGAAAAAGAATTACATAGAATTAGACATCAATTCCTACTAGGGCCATGAGGAGAGAAAAGAACACACAATAACTTGGAGTCTCAGCACTATACTGATTGCCAAGTCCTACTAGACAGCTTCTTTGAAAATAAGAATGTGAAAGATTGATATCTCTGAGCAAACAAAGAAAAGCAGAGATTAAATACCACCTTGGAAGAAGTAGATTCATGAAGTCTTATCTGAGGATGCTTGGTTTGCCCAGAGATTTTCACAGTGAGATAGGGTTTAGCTGTATGAACATATTTCCTTTTAAGAAGAGAGAAGTAACACAGCCATGGTCAAAAGTACCTCCCAGAATGCTTGCTTGTTCTTGCTCAGTTTTGCTCTGAGCCTTAGAATCCAGGATGAGATGAGAAATCAAAGTCAGTTCACCCATCTCAAGAAATGAAAAAGCCCAATTTTACTGGCAGCTTGTGACTTCTGTAAAAGGGGAAGCAGAGAAACACATCACCAGAAGACACTTCTTCCATTGATTTTTTTTCCTTCTATGAATTATTTTTGTGTTTTGTAACTACAATAAAATACCTGAGCTCAAATACATCTAAAGTAGTTTACTTAGCTCACTGGTTGTGTTGTTGAAAATTTGTTTTCTTGTTTCTCCAAAGTATGACAGGTTTCAATGAATTGATGTCTGTGAAAGACAGAACACAGTGTGCAAAAGAAAAAGCAAGATGTGTCAATGAAGCAAAATGTCCTTTGTAGTTTCATGTAGTCATTTTAGTCCTGTGAGATGGGATCTCTCTACTATGGGAAATTACAATCAGTCTACTTCAAACCTAGTTACATCTCTTAAGTTCACAGTCTTCTAAATTATCCCATTCTTGGTATATCACAGAAGAAAAACAAGTCTACAGCACATGAATCTTTTGAGAATAACTCATATCTAATAACAAGCATGACCTCTTGACACAGAAGCTCCAGTCTACCATGCATTCTTAGCATGTAAGTGTTTACAGGTCACATCTATCTGTCTGTGTATCTACCTAGCTGTAGATGTTGACTACTTCTGCTATAGTTAGAGTGTTAAATGTACTGCACATGTTGATATTTTGAATACTTAGTGCTGTTTGTGGAGGCTGTGAAACCTCAAAAAGTGAAATGCTTCTCGTGGTTACTGGAGAGAAGGTCTTAAAGGTTGTAGTCCAAACTTCTTCTACTCTTTCTTTCTGCTCTTTGATTACTGTTGTTATATAGTCTCATGATCTCACTGTCATATCTTCTCTATTATTGTGGATCAAAATCATAAGCCACATAAACTTCTTCTGCCTTGTGCTCCTTCGTTCATCTGTTTTATCACACAGACAAGAAATGAATTAATACACAGTCAATGGAGACATTTTCGAGCTATGAGAACTCTGCACCACTTGTCTCTCTTGTATTTTATATTCCTTTCCTTTCAAGAATTTCCCTCAGCCACACTTGTATTCCATGCACTGCTTTTTATCTCCTATGAAATGCTTTGACCGGGAATATAGTTATGACCCTTTGAACACATCATGTAGCTAAGAAACTTCTACTAAATCTATGTGAATGTTTAAGGCTGTAGGTTGATTTGAATATAACCTTACATTTTCTAGCTTTGTCATGTTGCTTAAATTAGATGGTTTCATTTTCCTCTTTGTCAGTGCTTTCCTCTGTTATTAATAATAATACATGTTTGTAATTTTATTAAGAAGATTATATGGTATAATCTTATGGTTTTACTGGAAACCACAAGAAAAATGACTGGCATTATACATCAACTATGCAGCCCCTGATTTTTTCATATTCTTGCTCAAAATTTAAGCAGTATTTGTTTTGAATTTAATTATCATTGTTTCTTTTCAATATAGAATTTTCTCACCTTCTAACTTCTCCTCTCTCTCTCTCTCTCTCTCTCTCTCTCTCTATATATATATATATATATATATATATATATATATATAATGTCTTTCTCTCTTTATATATATAAAAATATATATTATGATATATATTATAAAGATATATAATATATGTATTATGTCTTTCTCTCTTTCTGTATTGTATTGCTCTCTTTTTTGTACATCTGTATGTCTTCCTCTGTCTCTCTACCACTCCCCTTCCCTGTCTATAAAAAACAAACAAAATCATGACAAGCACTTGTTCCCGATAACTCATCTCACTCACCCTAGTACTAGTTTCAATGCAAGTTATTTATATGTAGCTAGTAATGTCCCGTCATTCAGTTCCTGTGCTATTTGTGCATGCCTCTTGGAGAATCTTGCTGCTTTCTACAGCAATGCATTCATCATATGTTGTTTTTTTTTTCAAAAATGCTTGGCAAAAGCCACATAAGGAAGGATTGGTTTGGACTAACAGTTTGAGGGTCCATCATGACAGGAATATAAGATGGCTATGCACATTACCTCTGTAGTCAAGAAGCACAGACAGATGAATCCCCATTTGCAGTTGACCTTTTGCCTTTTTATGAAGTCTGAAGCAACAGCATATAACATAGGCCAGTTACATAGAGGTCTTTCTATCTCAGTTATCACAGTCCAGAAACCTCCTCCCTGACATACTCAGAGCCTTGTCTACTAGATTCTGAAAATATTAGCCATTAAAATTCACTGAACTTTTCTCTTGTACAAAGTACAAACCATTAAAATACCCCTATTATTGTTTCTACCCCCCTCTCTTCTGTGAGACTTGTCTCATGGTATCAATATACTTTCTCATTTGCTCCATTGTTCAACATACAAAGAACAAGCTCAGAATCAGGTCTATATCATCAGAGCCAATGACAGAGTTTAAGACTTTCTTGAGTATCATTTAGCTTTTATCCTTAGATTATAATCTGCCAAGAGTTCACAGTCAGACCAAAACAAAACAAAACAAACAAACAAACAAACAAAATCAGTCATCAGGGATTGCTTAACTTGTTATTTTCCATTTAGTTCTGTGGTTATTTTTAACATATTAATATTAATGTTGACCTAGGAATTTTACTTTATAAATACTCAGTAGTAAGACTTATCCTTTTGATTTCATTTCTGTGAAAAGTTACAATGCTTAATGTTAAAAATTATAGAAAGACAATAGCCACAGTCAGGGTGCTTATTCCAGTCTTAACCAATCATCTCTGGAAACACCTTCACAGACACACCTAGGAGTATATTTTGCTGATTTCTTAGGTGCCTCTTATTCTGAGAAAAGTGAAAAACCAAAATACCAATCACACAGCGTGGCTGATCAGAACTACTGTTGCCTCCAATTCATTCTTATTTCTTTCTTCTATATATACAATTGTCCTAATTTGCCCTTATTTTATGTGCTCATCTTCTCATGCATTGTAGCACAATAAATAGCATCTTTTTATGCATCAACACTTGAATTTCTCACTTGACAGTGTATAATAAAAATCAGTTTAGATAGGCTTAAATGTCACATGCATATTTTACTGTGGCTTCAATATACCTCACTATGACAGCTAAGTGCATTTTATTCATTTAGAAAATTACTGATGAACATTTACATTTTCCCAATATAGCATTATTTACATAGATTATTGTCAAGATTATAAGCATGCATCTTTTTAAAATCAAATGTTACATTCTTATTGATTTCAAGATCTATTACTGAAATCAGAAAAACTTAGGAAGAGAGATATTAATCTTTAAGTTCAGAGGTAAATGTATGTCTGCTTTGAAGGTGAATCTTGTTCGTTGTCAACTTGACAGGATCTAGAATCATCTAAGAGTCAAGTCTCCAGGCACACCAGTGAAGGAGTGAGGCACAACCCAGCCTCATTTGAGATAAGGTCTGAGGAAGAAATAAGTGGGAGTGGCAGTCAGTGATGGATATAAGCTGGCAGTTGTGTAATCTGCTAGAGATAGCTCTCTCTTGCAGACCAAAACCCAGTCTTTTATTTGTATAACCTAAAATACAAATTCTTTTACTTCCTTAGAAATAACATAGCAATTTAATCATTTGCCCCAGGTTCCTTTTAATCATACCACAAATCAGTATTTTATGACCTTAGACTCTTGACTCTGAGAAATAAAAACTGAAATACAGAGCACATTCAAAGCAAATGAACCATACATATAACAAGTAATTTTTCTAATATAGTAAGTCCTTTGTGGTTTGCAGGGCACAGTGCTTGTGGTTACCAAGCCTAGATATAGGGTCTAGACATAAGAAAGTTTGATTTAAATGTGATACATTTTATAATTTTGGGGCAATTTAATGAGCTCTTGTTTATGCTGATGCAAGCAGCATTGAACCTTTTATTTATAATTCTTAGATAAATAAATATATTCTTTTAATCTTTGTATTTGTTTTTTTTTATATCAGCATATCCAATTTACTATTGGAAAATGTTAATCCATTCCAGAAAATATGAGTACCATTAAGTCATCATCATTGTTCTTTATATCAGACTTTTTGACTGTCCTCTACCTCTATTTGGATTACACATATAACTATGTATGTATGTATGTATGTATGTATGTATGGAGTAGACTCACTAGATCAAATTTAATTGATCATGGTTTCCATGGAAGAAACCACTATTTTACCAGTAATATTGGATAACCTACTTTCTGAGTCTTGTTTTTTAAACTATTCTTTTCTATTTCATGTTCCAGGTTTTTACCTCTAAGGAAGGAACCATGTCTGTTCCTTAATATCTCTCTGACTAAGCTGACTCATTAATGCAAATGTCTCTGTTCTATCAGGGCTTTGAAGACCCTTATATAATTCATATTGCATCTTTATACTTTGCTTAGTTGAAAAATATTGTGAAGAACAGTTCTTATACTGGTTTATGTATTCTTGTACTTCTGTTGAACTCATGTTTTCAGAGTTATTTCCCACAGCCTTAAAAGCTGCCCTGAATGTCTCAGAGTAACCACATTGCTAACATCATGAGACACATTCTTGCTTTCTGAAATCATGCTGTTTTGATTATTCTGGAGTCATTAACCTTCACAGGGAGAATATTTCCAAAAGGAGGAACATGGAGTAAAACATGTACTTTATTATACTAACAAGATTTAACCTTTTGGCAACCATCAGTAATCCGGGAAATTCATTACATGCACGTTCAGCTCCAGGGGTTTGAACCCTGTCACTCTGCTTTTTCTGTGGACATACTGGACCCAGCATTTCCCCCCCTTTCTGTTTTAACTCAAGAGTGCAAATATTGACCATGAGCGTGGTTATTGAGCCTTTGATTTGTGTAATGCAGACTGGAAGGAGAATAATATCAGCCAGGATAAACCAACTAAAATTCCTCCATTTATCAGGAAGAACATCCATAAAGATAAAGAAGTGTACTCATGATAGCAGAGGCAAAAGCTGTAAAAACCTCCTCAGTAGAAGTGGATCCCAATCTAGAATTACTAATATCCATGATCTTATGATGTAGGGAATCCATATTCAAAGTCAAATTAGAAATGATCCAAATTACCTTTAAATGATACTGAATTTTATACCAGTCATGTTCAAAGGCATCATACTCCAAGGGAATTATACAGATCCAACTAAATAGAGAATGGCATTGCACTGACAGCCTGATCTTAATATTTTTGAACCTCCCATAAATATAACTGCTTTCTCTAAAACATATTTCTAAAACATAAAGCCTATCCTGCAGTCCTCTGTCAATAATCACATAGACCATGATTGTTATTTATATTTTTTGTGTAAATTATCTATATGATATGTTGTGTGAATCTCTTTAACCAAGGATGTCATAGATAAGGCAAAACAAGAAATCACATCATTTAAGGCTGTAATCTCCAATATTAAGACTGCAGCAAATATTTTAGATTTCTTGAGAGCCAAAGTATTCTTATGTGAAACCTCTATACCCTGGTTGGAGAATTATGAGCCCATAAAATTAACAGGCAATAAACATATCAAGATTTTCTAAGTATAACATAAACATCTTTGGACAAAAGCCATATACAGTTTGATAAAACACAGTCTGTGCATCTGATGTGATAGAAGCCATAAACTTATTGCATGAGTGACTTCCAGGTTTCTCCTTGTACCATGATAAGGCACACAGAAACGTGTTGCAGCATATGCCAACATCAGGGATGAAATTTGCTTATTGTCACCTTAAGGCACAGAAGAGTTATCTTATATGTGGCAGGAACAGTCCAAACAAGCCTGGGTGAGAAGGAAAATCTCTCCAGCTTGGAGGATACTCGACACTGGCTGTCTTTTTTAGTAAGGAAGGTTTTTATAAGTATACTTATCATTCAGTTGAGTCTTATAATTGTGCTCTGAACTACAGACAGACCAATCCATGAGCTTAAAAATTGTTACCTAAAGGGGAAGTAATGTAAACTTTTAGCATTAAAGCCACAAGTAAACTATTGAGGATATCCTTTCTCAGGAACTCTTTCCCAAGCCGATTCTAAATCTTTAGCAGCCTGACAAGGAGAAAGTATAGGAGGAAGTAGATACTTCCCATTTAGTGGAATTGAGAGCTTTGGCAGGAACAGTTTTAAAAACCATATATCTCTTTTATCTTGATGGGCATAGTTACCTTTCATCTGGACTGATGGAGAGGGAGAATCAGCAATCAATGTATGCTCTTGAAGAGTACAGCATCCCTAAATAGGCATTCCAATCAAAAAGCAAACTAGCAAGGAGTCAGACTGAACCTCATAAATAAATTATCATTTACTTTTTCAGTTAAGTAAGAACTAGATTTCCCTCCACGCATATTGGTATTGTTAGTTGTGATATTGATAAGTTGTGATATTGATGGCTTTAATTCTAAAACTCTACATTACTTCCCTTTTAAGGTAGCAATGTTTAAGCTCATAGATTGGTCTGTCTATAGTTGAGAGCACAATTATAAGACTCAACTGAATGATAAGTATACTTATAAAAACCCTCCTTTCTAAAAAAGTTCATAATACCAGGTTGGATGATAGACTACTTACTGACAGTTCAGGCAAATAACCCCAATAAGTGGCTGAAGGCTGATCCATACCGACATGAAGAGATAAGAAAATAATAAATATGAGATACCTACCTTGCATGCCAAAAGTGAAAGTATAGCCAAAATATATTTTGAACAGTGAAAGCCAAATGATTAGCTGACACAAGGACTTTTGCTCCTTGAGTTAAAGATTTTATCTGGCCCAAAGATAGAATGATACCACCACATATAGATGCTGTACAGTGAGTGGGTCTCTCCTGGCCATTCAGCTGTAAAGGATTGAGAGTGTCTAAGATCACCTCTGCTTTATCAGGAGAGTTGGGAATTTCTTTCTGCATTGCTTTTAATGAATGATCATGAAATTTCATTTTCACAGGAAGCAGAGTCATCTTCCCATTCTCACTTAAGCATTGCCTCTTGATCTTAAATGGAGGCAGGTGCAGCTCAGGGCCTGCTGAGTTGTACAGGGATCCCAATATGTTTTTGGATATCTTTGGAGAAAACACAAGTATAGATTCAACCAGATCTCAAAAGGACATCTAGGTCTTTCCATTTAAACATTAACAAGTCTTTCCATTTTACTATAGGCAGTGATGTCTCTGACCTAATATTTTAGTGGCATTCCATTGGGCTTAGACCTTTTAAATCTTTGCTGATATAATGTAAAGTAAAAGGGCATGATTCAAAATGTGATGTAGAGAATAACATTTGAATTTTTCTTCCTGATATTTTGTAAGTTGAGATTTTAGGATTTGATGAGATATCTCAAATATCTTGTCCTTATAGATTGTAGGGAATCTCTCTTTTGGTAATAGAAAACGTTACACAAAACTGATTGAAGGCTTTGCTTGTATAAGCAGGAGCATTGTCTGTATTTAGATGCAGATGAATTACAAGGTAAGAAAAGCAATAAAGCATATGTTGTATCACAACCCTAACAGCCTCTCTTTTCCTGAAAGAGGCTGTTATTATATGATAAAAAGGTATCCACACTATTTTTTAGACTTTTTTTTTTTAAATTACTTATTTTATGTATATGGAGTATTCTATCTGTATGTACACCTGCATGCCAGAAGAGGGCATTACAACTTATTATAGATGATTGTAAGCCACCTTGTGTTTGCTGGGAGTTGAACTCAAGACCTCTGGAAGGGTAGCTCTTAATTATTGAGCTACCTCTCAAGCCCCTGGTTTGAAATGAGGAAAGCCACTGAACAGCTGTCACTATTGCCAGTTCTTTCTGCCATTGAGGGTATAAAGTCAGCACAGAGGCAGACAAAATCTGTCATATTTCTAGAACTACTTGGAGGGCTAAACAGGTCTCTGCAGGTTTTATTAACATTTTCATAAGCTAATTGTGTCAACAATATGCCGTCATTTCTTCTTTAGAAATTATTTTTGTAACCGCATCCATTAGATGAGCTACAAAGACAGTGTAAGGCTTTTCTCTCCCCTGTCAGATGTCTGCCACAGCCTAGGTTCTTGACCCATAAGAGGGAGGATGACTTCTTCCAGGTAGTAATACCAAAGCTTGAAACAACCACCAAATTCTTTTGATATTCTTAATTGTATCGTAGGGTGAAAAAAATGGCCCTGTTTCAGTCAATGATTCATATGTAGCTTCCCTATTTCCTTGTGTTTGAAGGAGGAATCTTTTTTGACCTCCTCTTCAAATTCAAAAGTTTTCACAACAAAAATTATCCCCCTGCTATTGCTACCTGATGCCAGTCCTGTGGTGTCAACCAATATATGACCACTCTGTCAAGCAAATATGTTACATAAGGAGACACAGGCCCATATTTTGATATAGATTTCTTAACTTCCTTCCGTAAGTATATAGGGAACTGCTTCCCATGTTGGCTCACCATCCTTCTCAGCAGAAAATGTGACTGGAAAATAGAACAACAGCAGATCGCTCCATTGAGTGTTTTCTTGGGCTGCATCTCCCAGCTTCGTATAAAATTGTTTTTCAGGTTACATTTTATTTCTAATCTTGATTCACCAAGTAGTGCTTCTCAAGAAAAGAGGCTAATCCTCATTATGACACTTAGCAGGCTCCTCTTCCAAACTGAAAGCATCTGGGATGGAGTGGCTCTTCTGATTCAGTTTCAGGAATAGCAAGATTTGCCTATAAAATCTTTAGCATAGAGTCTGGTGGACAAAAGCTAAGCTGATGGTGGCAGTCTTAGTAAAGGCATAGTTTCCCTCAAACTAATCATATCATGGAAAGTTGACTTTACCAAAACCAATTTGATGAGGTTGCACTAGAATGAGGTAGAGCATCAACTGTTTCTGTTTGGAAGGTTGGCTTAATCATGCTTCACAAGAAAAGAGCATGCTCAGGCATTTTGTCACCTTTGTGAATCTATACCCTCTTGCAAAGTTCTTTGTGGGTATTGCACTATATATCAGGGCTCAGTGACCCTTCTTCAGGGAACCATGAACTAACTTTCTGTGTTAACTCAAGGAAATCTTGGAAAAGACTTGTATGAATTTTGACACCTTTCTTGCCAACAGCTTATTTCAAAACCTTAGTTTACATCTCTCTACTTTTTGAATTTGCTTGACCCATTTTTATTTATCAAATCTTCATTGCTTTTCCCAGCTCTGTCTCACATGGGAGGGTTGAGTTTGCGAAGCCCTGAGTAAAAATCCATCCCCAAAAGTACCTGACCTAATATACTTATCTTCTCTTGTGTCGAGTCTCTGGGTATGGCTTTGGGAAATTATCTTGGTTAGGTTATTAAAGTGAGAAGGCTCATCTACTTTTGGTGGTACCATTCCCTAGGCTTAGAAATTGGGATACATAAAAAGGATGAAATGAGCCCATCAAAAGCAGTAATGATTCTCTGCTCTATGATTGTGACCAGATACTTCACTCTCCTCTGGCCATCATTTCCCACAATGTTCTATTATAGCCTTGAGCTGTGATTAAATATAAACTTGTTCTCCCACAATTTACTTTTGTCAGGCTATTTTTCTTTCAAGGAATGGAAAAATTACAAGACAACAAGGAGTTAGGCAGAAGTTATGAGACACTCTTGTAGACCATGTTGCATTTCAGAAGGAGTAGATAAAGACATTGTATTATATTAATTAGTATGAATGAGACCTGAAACATTAAAAAAAAAAGGCTACACATAGTGTGGTATGTAACAGAGACAATGTCATTTATGTTGTGACTGGCTTGGGAATATGAGTATCAATTGAAAAGTAATTTAATTCTACTGTCTCTGAGCTTTCCTTTTGTAAGTTTCTCCAGACCCAGAGTATATACAGAACATACAGACAATCTTACATTTAGAAATAGCTGTCTTCAGGATAGGAGATGGTTTAGTAGATGAGCAGCTTGTCATGTAGGTGTAAAATCCCAGAATCTACATTGAAATGCTTAGCACTTGTGGATGCCTTTTTGTAATTCCAGTATTTAGAAATCACATACTAACAGTCACTAGAAAGGTTTGTTATATAGAATGCTTAATTGTTAAATTCCAGGTCCAGGGAAAAGTCATGCTTCAACAAATAAATAAAGAGAACAACTGAAGATAGGAACTCATACACATATAAACACACATATTTACATATATACAATATTCAGAAAGACAGATAGAAAAACCTGCATGTCTTTGTTTTGTTTTTTTGTTTTTTCATACCCAGAATAGATAAAGATATGTATGCAGAATGTAGCTTTAATAATCAGAGTTATTTCTTCTCTCTTTCTTTTTTTAAAAATCTTTCTCTTGTATGTACTTCATTCTGAGTGGTAATCACCATGGCAACAGATAAACGGTGTGTAGCATCTGTTATTATTATTATTATTACTAATGATAATCAACATAATAATACCAATCAGATATAATAAGGAAAAATTATGAAAGAAAATTTAATTGTTGCTCTGTATATAAACAATGTACAGCTCCTGAAATAAGAGCCAAAGAACCAAGTAGAATGTTTCAAGACATTGTGGAAAATGGACTGAAACAAGGAAAAGAAACAATTTTACAACAGAGAAAATGAGAGAAAATGCTCCAGGGTATCCTGTCATGGTTAGTTAGGAAGCCCTTTCTCTAATATCTTCTTTCCTTTGGGTGTCTTTGGTGTGTGGGTTTTTTTTTGTTTGTTTTGTTTTGTTTTGTTTTGTTTTGTTTTTCGTTTTTTTTTTTGTTTGTTTGTTTGTTTTTTGTTTTTTCGAGTCAGGTTTCTCTGTGTAGCCATGGCTGTCCTGGAACTCACTCTGTAGACCAGGCTGGCCTCGAACTCAAAAATCCGCCTGCATCTGCCTCCCAAGTGCTGGGATTAAAGTTGTGCGCCAACAACGCCCGGCTATGTGTGTGTGTTTTCAGGTGTGTTTATGTGAGCAAGAATATGTGGAGGCCAGTGGATAATTTAAAATGTTATTCTTCAGGTTTTCTGACACAAAGTCACTCATTGGCCAGGAACACACTGATTTCGATAGGCTAGCTGGCCAGGGAGCCCTGGGAATCAGCTGTCTCCTCTTCCACTGTGCTGGGAATACAAGTACATACCACAACATTTAGTTATTTTACATGGCTTGGGGGCTCAAACTCAAATTCTCATGTTTGAGTAGCAAGTACTTAACCCATAGAGACAATGCTCGAGATTCTTTGTATGTAATCTGATATTATAACTTAAAACTTCTAATTTGAATTTAGACCATTACATAACACATACACAAAAGAATAGGTTTGAAAGTGCGCAACACAAATAGCCATGAGAAATAATCTCTTCATGTTATAGAGGTTATTCCAAAGTGTCTCAGCCCAAGAACAGTTTCTTATACTTCTTCAAAGGAAATTTTCTGTTCCTCACAACTTGCAGAAAAGATGAGTATGTTTCCACTGAACAGGCTTTACTGGTGCTCTATCCTCTTCATTGATAACAGCTCTGTCTCTTGTAGATTGCCTGGAATCCCTCATTTAATTGTAATATTCAGGACACTTATCACAACTAGAAACATTTGTCATTCTTATACAACTGTTCTAGTTGCTTTTCTATTGGTGTAATAAAGCCCTATGCACAAAGCAACCTATAGCAGAAAACATTTATTGGGAATACAGCTTCAGAGAATTAGATTACATGAAGGTGAGAAAGAGACATGGCAGCAAGAATCTGAACATCTCAAAACCAGCAGCAAGAAGTAGATAAAAATAGTAGCAATGGTGAGATACTTTTGAATTCTTAAAGCCCATCCCTGTGGAACACCACCTCCATCAAGGTCACAACTCACAATCCTTCTCAACCAGTTCCACCGACTGGAGACAAAATACTCAAACAACGAAATTATATGAACCATTATCATTTAAACTACTACATTCTATTTCCTGGTTCCCATGGGCTTGTGACATATCTCATAATGCAAGACACATCTAAACTTCTAAAATCTCTACACCTATTCAAAATTTATACATTTACTTCCAAAGTCTCCTTTGAGTTTCAAAGCAATTTCTTAATACCCACCTCTGTGGGGCAAGTGGAGCCATATCACCAGACAATATACTAGGATGATAGAGCAGATTTAAGAAATCCCAGAAATTCTCATAATTGAGAACAGTAGATGTTCAAATTTGTTCCCTACCAGGTTGTTGTCCTGGAGCATGTGACCAGGACATGCTACATGAGGATCATGACAACTAATCACATAGCACAGAGCCCAGAGTTCCATGCTAAAAACATATCTAGATGGGCTGGCCTGGAGAATTTAGTCACTAAGCTTCCCTTCCAGGACATTTTGCCTTTGGTCTACCCAGAGTAAGTTCTGTGCATACATTTTTCCATCATGAAAAAATAGTTTGGAAAAGCAAGGACTGTCTCTCTTATTAAAAACTGCCGTGTGGGGAAACCTTCATTATCAAGTAGCCACCTAGGACTCCCGCAAAAGTCCTCTCTTTGCAGTGGACACTCACTCACACTCCCTGAGCTAAGTCAGATTCCCTCCACCCCCGACCCCTGCCCTGGGTTCATCTAGCACAATCACATTCCTAACTCTTCGAGGTATCCAGCTCTGTCTGGGTGCCTGAGAATATGGGAACTACAACCTTGACATCATCGTGCACCAGTTCTCACCCAGTTTGGGGTCCCCATCTTAGACTGTTATCTGCTACCTCCAGAGCAGGTATGGGTATTCTATGAGCCCAGCACCCCATGATAACTTGTATGGAATGTAGCCTATCACCTCCCCGTTTCTTCTGCGTGAGCTCTATTCACAAATCCCAATGGCAAGACAAAACATGGACCCACACACCTCCTGTAAAATAATAATTAAAAAAAAAACTAAAATCACGTACTTCCAACATACAATCACACAGAGTAAACATTACCTTTCGAAAAGAGATGGAAGGGAACATTATGAGAAAATACTGGACCAAACCAACAAATAAAGCCGGCAGGGAAAACCTTAAATCCTATAGTCCCATGTTTGACTTCCCTTCCAGCTTTGCTGTGTCAAAATAAAGCTTTCTTTCAATCAGATTCTATGCTCAGCTCTCTTGGGAAAATATTCCATGGCTCTAGCACCTCTAACTTTTTGATATGTTCAACATAAACTAGGGCTTAACTCCACAGTAGTCAAGAATGGCCTCTCTGGGCCTCTTGCCGTCTAAGAGATTTCATCCATGGACTTCTCTATACCTCTTTGGTCTCAGCAGTTCTCTTTAGCAGAGCAAAAAAGATCTAGAACACCTTTGCTCCTATATCCTTTATAACGTTAAAATAAGAAATACACAGATGATAGTACTAAGTTTGACTGCTACTTAGATTAAAGCATGATCTCACTGAATAACATTTGAAATACACACACACACACACACACACACACACACACTGTACAACTCTGTAGGGAAGGAACTGAATGTTTTTGTGGTTCACATAATACTATATGGTAACATCTGTAAACAATGCCTCAGAACTTTAACAAACATAGACTGCTTATTGATATATATCTAGATACAAACAACCTTCTTTCTCATACCAGGTCACTGAAATGAATGGTATTTTTATCTTATGCAGGTGAATATTTTAGTGTTTTAACTTTATGTCTGTTGTTTTATTTTTGCTTTTGTATATTTGGATATGTTTGTGGGTGTGTGTATACATGTATGTGTTCAATCCGTGTGCATCCATATAGAAGTTGGAGGATAAATTTGGATGCCATTCTTCCATCCTCCATTTTCTTTTTCTTTAAAGTTGCACATGAACATTGAACTCAACACATTTGTTATAGTAACAGGCCAGGCCAGGGATCTCCAGGGATCTCTAGGGATCCACTTATTTCTGCCCTCCTTTCACTACAGTTCTAGAATTATAAGCACACATTATGATATATATCCATTGTACATTCTGCTAACTGAAGCCATGCGGTCTTGAGTAACTCAATACAGACTCACCCTAGAACACACATAATGATGAAGCTAGGTCTCCAATCATGAGATTGAGTGGGGCTAGATAGTCAAAGTGCTGGAAGAAACTTAACTTGATAAAACAAGTAGAATCAGCAAAATGTTTCAGTAATGTCATACTTTATAGTGATAATCATTTGGCCAGAACCCTTACACAAAATGTATTCAACAATCATATTGTTTTAACCATTATCTTGCTTCTACAGTAAATGAGATATCTAAGCAAAGCTACATTAGGAAGGAAAGATATATTTGGCTGATAGTTGAAAGGTATTGTCCATCACTGGGAAGCATTGGGAATTTGAGGGAGCTGATCACATCACATGTGTAGTAAGGAAGCAGGCAGATGCAGGTACTCAGCTCCCTATTTCCCTTTTGTGCAGCCCAGGATTCTATCCCAGTTCAGTTCCACAAGTCCATTTAATTAAAGCAATATAATAGTCCACAGATGAGCCAACTTAGGTTATCAAATTCACCTTGATTGTAAGTGTATATAGGCAGAGGACTATTTAAGGTGAACTCCATGTATTTGAGTTCCTCAAGGAAAACCAGATGTAAGCTTTAAATCCTTATCTCTCTTCTTCATCCTAACACTATGCTTATAGCGAGACTTATGAAGACCATTGATTGAGTTGTGATGAGCAATTTCAAGCACTGGTTTTGTTGTTTTTGTTTGTTTGTTTGTTTAAGAGAAAACATGATTGTACTAAAGTAATTAAATGAATAGTCACATAAATCAATGCACAGATGTGAAAATATACATTTTTATAGGAAGAAATACAAGACCAATGATTGAGTGGTGATGTTTGAACTACTTTACAACGAGGTCAGATCCATGATGAATAGAAAGAAGTTAACTTCTGATAGATCATAGGTAGGTAGATATGTAGGTAGGTAGGTAGGTAGGTAGGTAGGTAGGTAGGTAGGTAGAAAGGTAAATAGCTCTGTAGGTAGATAGGTAGGTAGATGGATGGACAGACAGACAGACAAACAGACAGACAGATGATAGATAGAGTATAGAAAATTAAGAGATGATTAATTTTATAATACTTCTAGATGAATGATAAATAGGGGTAGTTAAAAAGAATAAGTCAAGAGATCTTTGAAAATGAACTAGCTAATAGACTATAATTTTCCAAGAATCACCCTTCCCTTGTTCTTTATTCTTTGGTACGTGATTGGGCCTTTGATGTTTGTACAATTAATATATAATATCTGAAATATGTTCCAGACTGAGGACAATATCATGGCTCTATCAATATATTTTTGAAATAAATATAAATCTTATCATGAACATCACAGCCATTTCAAACCTGTTCATTTTTTTATTTCTCAGCCTATGGAATCTAATTATTGAATGATAAATAACTCTTTTTATTAATTTTATCACATTTGTATATAGTGGCATTTTATTGGCTAGTTTCATGTAAACTTGACACAAGTCATCAAAGATGAGGGAGCTACAATGTAATTAAAAATGCCTTTATGTGACTGAGTTGTAGGATATTTTCTTAATTAGTGATAGATGAGGGGTTCAGCCCTTATCTAGTGGTCCTGAGTTCTAAAAGACAGCAGCCAGAGGATGAAATAGGGAGCAACCCACTAAGCACAGCCTTCCATGGCCTCTGCTTCAGCTCATGCCTTTGGGTTCCAGCCCTATTTAAATTTCTGTCCTGTCTTGATGAAGAAGAATGAAATAGAACTGTAAGTCAAATGAACTCTTTCACTCCAAATTGCTTTTTGCTAGTGGAATTTCATCAAAGTAATAAAAGACCATAACTAAGACAGATATTAACAACATTTTTGAAATCTCTGGTGAATATTCTTTCAACAACTTTAACAGTAGGACTTTATATCATTTTATTTTAGGAGTTAAAATGCAATGGAATTGGGTTCCTCATTAGACTTTTCACAAGAATGCAGGCCTATTTCAAAATAACAAACCACAAGTTTTTCTGCAAACATGGTGGTTATCAATTAGTTGGTTTGGGGAACTATTCCTAGGATGTCTCAGAGTATAACATAATTGGGTGATATGAGAACTATTTCCAGGTTGAAAAATCCTTAAAACATAGTTTAAACCAAACCAAACCATGTATTTCTTCTTCTAGTATAATGAGACTGAAATGTAGGGAGGTAAAATATCTTTTCTCAGGTCACATAAAGAATTGGTGGGAAGAATTAACATCCAAATAAGGAGCAGTTATTTTTGTTTGTTTGTTTTTAAAGTTAAATCACACCAGTGACCCTAATCTTGCTATTTATGATAACAGTTGCCTACAGTATGCTTTCCTACAGTGCTCTGTCATAGAAATGGTGTGAGTTATTGCTTTTTCTTTATTTTCTTCCTTATTTCTAAAAATGAAAGTGTAGAAGGGAGAAGAAACCACACGATTTCTCTTCTCTGGTTCTTTTCTGGTCTTTGAATCTATGAAGAATAATATTGTAATTATGTGGGCAACATTCTCAGATGACAAATGCTTTCCAACTTTCCTCTTATTTCTTTACCTGCTTTATTCGTGAGGTTGTTCAGAATTGAACTGCATGTCAAGTTGCAGTAAATGTTTTTCCTCAAGGTATCATAAGAGTGTGCAACAAACTCCAAAACTATATGCAACTTTAATATTTATTTATTTTTATTCCTGTGCATCTGTGTTGTTGAAATATTTATCTCAATTAGGGACTTCTAACCTGCCTTTGATCATTCAGTTCCTGGATAAAGACATCACGCACGCACACACACACACACACACACACACACACACACACACACACACACACGCCTTTATTATCAGTGAGGCTGGGCACTATCTAACCTCTCTGCAATTAAAATTTATTTTCTATTGATAAGCCTGAGTTATTACTTATTATGTTTCACTTGGCATCCTCTTAACTCCAATGTGCCATTCCTCTTGGCCATGTTTTTTTGAGTTCTAACCCATGGTATTTTTTTTCTCCCTCCTTTTCCACTTCCTCATGGTCTCATCTTACTCCAATATCTAGAACATGAAGTCTCACCTATCCCAATTCTGCCTAGTTATAGGCTGTAGACATCTTTATTCACCAATCACAAATAACTTGGGGTAAGTTCACATAGCACTCTCTCATCTCTGGGGCAACCAGACTTTGGGGGCATTCACTTAGCATTACAGTACATAGCAGTAGACCAAACTTCAACATATCTGTATGTGGGTGTTCACTTGTGAGTTCAGTTCTCACAGAGACCAAATTGGACACTAGATTCTCTGAAACTAGAACTTTAGGTGTTTATGTGCCATGTGACTTATTTCACAGGAGGAGAAGTATAGGATTTTACCTGCAGAACCACCTTTCTTGTCTGTCTTGCAATGGTCTTGGTTTCTGTTCCACATTGGTAGCCCTGATGCCTGCCTGTGTAGTGGGTATTGTTGCCCTGTTTTTGTTGTCACATGTTTTAATTGATTATAACACTGAAGTCACCAGTCTAAGTTTCATACTAATAAATGTCTCTTTTAGGTGCAGATTTCTGTACCTTGAAAAGCAAATTCCTATCTCTTACCAATATCTTCCATTCTTTTTTTCTTGTCATTTAGCTCTACTTGAAAGAGCAACATGTCTGTGACTTTTTACAGTACAAAAATTTCCAGATATTTTTGGATGTATATGTATGGGCATTTTGTATTTCACAAAGTTCTCTAGAAGGAACAAAAAAAAGGTTTCCTCTAGAAATATGTTCTAGAGGAACAGAACTGACAAAACATATAAATACAGGACTTATTACAGTGGTTTATAGACTGTGGTCCAATTAGTCCAACAAAAACTGTCTACTGACAGAAAGTCCAAGAATACAGTAGTTCATGAAACTGGATTGCTTAGCTGTTTTTCAGTAAATACCAGAATCCTAAAGAAGTAGGCTCAAATTACAGAGAATGAGCTTTCCAGTAAGAGTAAGATGAGGCAGGTAAAAAAAATAAATCTTCCTTCATTCACGTTTCTTACATAGCCTGCTGTCAGGTTTGCCCTAGATTAAATGTGGATCTTCCCACCTCAAAAACAACCTCTATAAAGCAACATATTATAATCAAGGATGAAACTATAACATGTAAGCATAAGGATTTTATGCTTAAGGATATGCATATGGATTACATGCTTAATCAGGATTCAAAGGTGGGTATTCCCACTTCAAATTATATAATTAACAAAAATACCTTAGAGGTCTACTCAGCTGCTTGGGTTTTTGTTAATTCCAGACGTTGTCAAGTTGACAACCAAGAATGAGTTTTGCAAATGTTTGTGCATGTGTGTGTGCATGTATTTGGAAGCCATGGTAGAACCACAGTTGACAATACACAAATGTCATCCATCTTCTTTTTCTTTTGGAGATTAAAAAAAAAACTGTGTATTATTGTTAAGGAAGTATCTGTGACTGTGAGTACAAATGTCTATGAGAGTCAGAAAAGACCATAGTATCCCCAAAGATATAATTATATGTGGTTAAGAACATTTAATATAGATTGTGGAAACTGAATTTTCATCTTCTGTTAGAAAAAGACACTTTCTAAACTGCTAAAACATCTTTCCAATCCTCAATTTTTTTTTTGAAAAGAACTCTCATTGATCTGGCACTGTCTGAGTAGGCTAGGCTGTCATATCAGCAAGAAGCAGCAATCCACCTCTCTCTGCCTTCCAAGCACTGGTATCACAAGTATGTGCTAGCATACCCAGCATTTCTTTGGTTGTCACTTCAGGCTTAATACTCAGATCCTTATGTGTACATGGAATAGTTTCATCCTTAATAATAATATGTTGTTTTATGGATGCTTATTATGCTATTATTGCCTATTATGTAGCTATTGTTTTCAACCTGATTCTTAATGGTTCTTTAAAAAATTACCTCTGGTACAGGGTTTATACTAAACTTTCACAGATATCTTATCCTTGTTAAAAATTTCCTATGCAACATAGTATGGCAACTATTTACATATAGCATTTATCTTTTAATGTGTATCAAAAGTAATATTAGAATGATTTAAAGTTTAAAGTGACTGTATAGAATATACCAAAATGCCATTTTATTTGAGAAAGTTGAGTACGAGTATACTTTGACATACTTTAGAATGTCTTCTATCAGACTCCCTATGAATAAAGAAGTAGACTCTCTTTGTCAATTTTACATTAAAAATGTACATTAAATGCATAGTATAAAGCATGTGGAATAAGGATCCATAAGCATAGACCCTATAACTATTTGCCTCTTATTAACCTGAGGTAGAACCCTATAAGGAAAGAAAGTCTCTGGTACTTCTATAAAACATAGAATGCTTTTATACCATTGTCTGTCTATATAGAGTACTCAGGTGGAAATTTCTTTGTACTTTGAGTGACTCACAGTTTATGTACTCTTCCTTGGGCTTTACTTCTAACTTCTCCTGCTTTGCATTTTTATTTGTGCAGAGGACAAGATCTGGATGACAGTTCAGCACAACAACACAGAGTTGACTTGGGTACAGGGTTCCAACACTGGGAAGCCCTATGCCATTACCTTAAACTATGGTGGGAGTCTGGAACAGCTGGAGGCTTTGATTGATGGCTCAGAGCACTGTGAGCAGGAGGTAACATACTACTGCAGGAGATCCCGCCTGCTTAACACACCAGGTAAGGTCCAACCTTCTTCATGGTACCATGAAACCCACAAGCCAATAAATATTCTGGCTATAGTTTTCATGTCATAAGCTAGAGTTAATGAAGAAAGAGGAACCTCAATTTAAAAGGTGTCTTCAAATATTAATTTTCTTAAAAACTGATGTGGAATGCTCAGACAATTATGTGTGGTACTACCACTGGGTTGGCAGTCCTGATGTACATGTTTAAAAAAAAAAAATATATATATATATATATATATCTGAGAAAGCCTGAAGGAGCAAGCCAATAATCAATATTCCCCCATGGTCTCGGCTTAAGTTTCTGCTTCCAGCGTCATGCCTATGAGAATTATAACCTTTCTTTCCCAAGTTTTGGTTAGTCATGGTTTTTATCACCACAATTGAAACTCCAAGACATTAAAAGAAAGGTGTATTTGATAAGAAATGGGTCACAGTTCACTTGCCCATTCTTCTTTGAAGAGAGATTTGACACAAAGAAGGTTATGAGTTTTACATTCAGGCACTATCTGAGGAGTCTGTACTTGTTTCTGTTTCTTCAGAAAGATACCATGGCAATACAATAGTTTTAGAAATGAAGAGATTTTACAGAGAAATAGCATTTGAAGACAGAACATTTGAGCTAGATATGTAAAGTGTGGTAGTTAAAATCTGTTTAGGGTAGAAGATGGCATCAAGGATCCCAGTACATACATACACACAAGAGAGATGAGTTATGTCTAGATAAAAGAATATCTAAAGAAAGAGCATCATGAAAGAAGCCAAACAAAATAAGCATAGGCTACTCTGTGTTCACAGAATTTCTTTTGCTGTAAGAAGAGCAACCTCAATAGATATGACTCTAAAAGTAAATTTCCATTTTTAATGAATTAATTTGTTATTAAGGTGGAGGCTCTTATGTAGTGTACACTTGCTTTGAACTTACTATGTAGCTGAGAATGACCTTAAACATCTGATTATCTTACCTCTACCTCTGGAGTGGTGGGAGTACAGGTGTGTTGCACCATTCTTGGTTTAATTTTTCTGTGGTGATAGGCATCAAACTCAGAGCTCTGGTACATGTTTGAAAAGCACATTACCTGTGGAGCTAATGGCTGACTACCAAGTACCAGTCTCAGCTTGGAGAGGGGTTCTGAGGAAGTGGTGTCTGGGAGCAGCAAAAACAAATGACTTAAGACAAATTGTGGGTCCAAGCTGGTGACTTATGTTCAGCTGAGATGGTTTTCCAGACTGCTGTCATTCTCTGTGTTCTTCTCTGCTCTAGATAGTTTTTTCTTGCTATTCTAAAAACAATCTGGTTGAGACAGCTATCTTTCTTCTAGGAAGTTATCTCTGCTAGTAAAAATTTTGAATGCTTTCTGGATAGCTCATGGGTTTTCTAACTAAAGTGGAAAAACTGCTATAAAAATTCTTGGATCTTTCAGCCAAGCTCAAAACCCTGTTTAAAAAAAAGTTCTAAAAGTAATTATTGGGTTTTTCGATCAAAATAAAAAAAAAATCTAAAATAGCTGTGTTCACATCTCTGGTTTGCGCCTAATAAACACTCAAAAAGTGTGTGTCAGCTCTCTAAATAATTCTTGGGATTTCTGACCTTTTGTCAGAAATCTCATTATGAAAAATTCTAAATGCCTATCTAAATCTTCTTGTATATTCAACACATTAATAAAACTTTTTGCTAAATGATTAACAAAAGTAGCTGTCTTAACTCCGTGTGCCAAAGCAATTGCAGAAGCAGTGGTGCTAGCAATTAATGTAATTAAAATTGTTATGCCAGCAATAATCAAGCCCACTAGGAAGGGGAAATAGGAAAAGGAGATGACATCTGAAATGTAAATAAATAAAATATCCAATTTAAAAAAATTCTAAAAAAAAAAAAACCTATGAAAATCCCTAAAAGAGCTGTGTTCAGTATCCGTAAATTTTCTGACTAAAATCAGAACTCCTATTAGAAAAAAATTCTTGAGTTAGTTTTGTTCTCCAAGAACTTCAGACAGTTCAGATCTTGCTAGAAAAAAAAAATCTAAAAAAAGAACTGCTCTTGCTTTTTACTAGCACACCCAGTTTTTTATTTACATATCAATTCAGTTATTTATCCCAGGTTCCCTTTTGATTATTCTATGATTCCCCAACCCCTTGATTCTAAGAGACAGCAAGCACTTATTTTTTTTTAATTTAGCATTGCAAATGAATTCAGAGATCTATCTGCCTGCCTTTGTAAACTTACCTAGGTGGGACTTTGTCCTGAGATTACCATTCTGACCACACATAGACCTAAATTCACTCTGTCCCAGACTGACCTTGGACTCAAGAATTTGCCTGCATTTATATCTTTCTGACAAACTGGCTCACAGTGCAGCTGCCTCTGTTCCTTTAGATTTGTTTTATAAATATAACCTGTTCTATCTATATAAGGTTAAACATATGTATGTTTTCAGTACTGACCATTTAGTATTAGGTAATATGTGTTTTTTTCCTGGAGAAGGCTACTTCTTCCTTGCCCATCAACTATAAGCTATAAAATTCATATTGCATCCTTATATTTTGGCACAGTAGAGAAATTATATGTATATATATTCAAACTCATATTTTTAGAATTATTTTCCACAGCTTTAATCGCTGTCTTGAAGGTTCCACTTTTTACCATTTTGCTGAGACATTAGTCACACCTTGGCCTCCCAGACTCATGCTGTCCCTGATTTTCATGTAAGGAATAGAAACAGGGAAGACATTGCTCAGAGGAATGTAAAAATATGTACATCATTATACAAACAATCCTTAAGTCCATACCAGCCATCAGCAGTTCTGGAGGTCGTCTATTTCTGCTGGCTCTGTCCCATGGGAAGGAATCATATCATTTTATCCCTACCAATGCTGGATCTGTCATCTCCCCCTCTTTTGTTTTAATCCAAGAGGGCAAATAACAATGGTGAGTGTGGTTATTGCAAGCTCAACTTGCTTGATACAAACTGGAAGAAGAAACAAAGCCAGTTAAGAGTAAACCAACTACAATTCCATCATTTAGCACCAAAGTCATCCAAGAAGACAAAGAAGTGAACTCTTGCATAGCAGAGATAAAAACTGCAGAAACTTTCTCAATAGAAGTGGATCCCACTCTAGAATTACTAATATCCATGATCTTCTGATGTATAAAATCCATAATCAGAGTCAAATTAAAATTGGTCCAAAGCACTTTTAAATGAGACTGAAGTGAGGACCAATCATGTTCAGAAGTATTACATTCCAAGATAATTACACAAACACAATAAAATAGTAAATGGTGTTGCACTGAGAGCCTACTTTTAATATGTTGAATTTGATTTTCCCCCAAACAGAACTGCTTCCTCTAAAGCATTAAACCTATCCTGAATGCCCCCCCCCCCGCCTCAATATTCTCCTGTATCATGAGTACTATTGACTTATTTTTGGAAAACTGATCTACATGATGTGCTGTGTGAATTTCTTTAACTAAGATAAGGCAAAACTTAAAACCACATCTAAGGTTGTGATCCCCAGTATCAAACCTGCAACATTTTTTTTAGATTTCTTGAGAGGCTATGGGTAGCCTCTTTAAACAAAGAAATCTGTCTGAAAAGGGTAATATTCTCCTGAGGAAATGTGGTTGCATCAAGGGTATGATCCAGTCCAGAGTATACCAGGCACTGTCTCTTTAGATGTTGCAATTGGGGTGGTTCTCTTTTGGTCAGCCAGCTGCTGCTGATTGAATGCTTCTAGAACCTCCTCTGCTACATCAGGACATTCTGCCTTCCTCATTTTGATGAATGTTTGTGGCTTTCTTTCATTGTAACAATAGACCCATGGAATAGTCACTGCAGGGTGGAAAGAGAGGTCAATGCACACGTTAAACCTGTAACAGTTTGATTGACAGCATTATCGGGTTAGTTGTTATAGGCCTAGAAAAGACAGAAGGGTGTTAAGGGAATCTTGGTCCAGGACGGAGTTCTTTAAGTGGGAAATCACCTGTGTCTCATTTTTAAAAACCAAAGGGAAAAGTTGAAAGTATTTATTCAATCTGCTTTCTACAGCTAATGACATGATAATTATATATCTGGGATAGACAATAACAGCTTATTTGTGGGAAAGAATTTGGCTTATGTCAGTAGTACTGTTTTATCAATCATGGATTAAACAGTGGTTATTAACATAGCCAGTTTGACATGTATGATGTAGAACCAATATAATTCTTTGAAGCTTAAAAGAATCATAAACCAAATTGAAAAAAATTAAGCAATTCTGGGTTTAAAAAAACATAAGCATTGTTTTAGGTGTTCTTGTTATGAGAGGAGAACAAGCATTTTTAAAAAATTAGTAAAGGAAGCATGAAAGGAAGTTTTGGTTGAGCTGTGTTGTTCCAAGCTACTAGCACCAAGATTCGTTCCTTGCTACCATCATCTGTATGTGACATAAGGAAGAAAGAAGGGCCAGCTGCCCCCTCCAGGTGCTTGCATGTCTGTGACTAGAAGGTCCCATTTCCCTGCATGTGTGTCCCCTTGGCTGTGTGTTATCACAAGTTGGAGGGTGACAGTAGAAGTGCTACCCTGTCATAACTCCGGAAAATAAAACTGGAAAAGGCAGACTCCCTGTGCAGCATTAGGCCTTTCCCTTTCTTTTCTTTGTTATGGCTCAATGGGCATAAGCATACTCTGTTGTCTTTTGCCCAGGACTCTATGAGAATCAAAGCCCATCTTTAGTTTCTGCTGCATGATGGGATCTGAAGGAGTCAGCAGAAATGCACAGGTTGGACTGAGCAACTCTCTTCCCCACGGTGTAAAGGGTAGGGAAAGTATCACATAAAGTTGAAAAGCTCCTTTATTTTTCTGTTCCTCAGAATGCAAAAAGGCTGTGATTTGAGCAACATTGGAGGCATGTACCACACCATAAAGTGTGGAAGGAGATGTAGTGAGTCAATTTGCAGGCAATTCTTTGCCAGCTATTTAAAAGACATCTACTCAAGTATTCAAAAGTTCTTTCTCATTGTTTTTATTTATTTTTATCTTGTTAAAAGGCCTATTTATTCTTTATTTCTTCTACCTAAAACATTTGAATGCTTGAACCAGAGTTTCCCTCTTCTTTGCTTGAATTTGTATCGACTGATCCCTAACATATAATGGCAACAATATTTGAGCAACCCTCTGTCCTACATGAATCTCTACTGTTTGCAGGCAGCTGCAACAAGATATTTATTTCTCTTGTGTAGTTAGAACCAATAATTTCTAGAATTACATGTATCCATTGTAGAGAAGTAGAAATTCTGCCTAAAATTAACTGGACCATGCCCATGGAAAACAAACAATATTCTCCTGTGGGCATGGGAGAGAATCAGGAGTTAATATTGTTAAGGTCCAGTAATTACTTAAGATTCCCCAGACTCTGTTCAGGAACTTTTCTTCTGTGCCCAAGTATTCAAGGTTTTTCCTCAACTTCTATTAGTTTCAGTGTATCTGGTTTTATGTAGAGTTCCTTTATCCACTTGGACTTGAGCTTTGTACAAGGGATAAGAATGGATTGATTTGCATTCTTCTACATGCTGACCTCCAGTTGAGCCAGCACCATTTGTTGAAAATGCTGTCCTTTTCCCACTGGACAGTTTCAGCTCCTTTGTCAAAGACCAAGTGACCATAGGTGTGTGGTTCATTTCTGGGTCTTCAATTCTATTCCATTGATCTTCATGCCTGAATCTGTACCAATGCCATGCAGTTTGCATTTTATTTTTATCACTATTGCTCTGTAGTACAGTTTGAGGTCTGAGACGGTGATTCCTCCAGAAGTTCTTTTATTGTTGAGAATAGTTTTTGCTATCCTTGGTTTTTTGTTATTTCAAATGTATTTGAGAATTTCTCTTTCTAACTCTGTGAAGAATTGAGTTGAGATTTTAATGGGGATTTCATTCAATATGTAGATTACTTTCAGCAAGATGGCCATTTTTACTATATTAATCCTGCCAATCCATGAGCATGGGACATCTTTGACAATTGGGACCTCATAAAATTGCAAAATTTCTGTAAGGCCAAGGACACTGTCAATAGGACAAAATGGCAACCAACAGATTGGGAAAAGATCTTTACCAATCCCACATCCAATAGAGGGCTAATATCCAATATATACAAAGAACTCAAGAAATTAGACTCCAGAAAACCAAATAACCCTATTAAAAATTGGGATAAAGAGCTAAACAAAAAAATTCTCAACTGAGGAAACTCAAATGGCTGAGGAGCAACTAAAGAAATGTTCGGCATCCTTAGTCATCAAGGAAATGCAAATCAAAACAACCCTGAGATTCCACCTCACACCAGTCAGAATGGCTAAGATCAAAAACTCAGGTGATAGTAGATACTGGCAAGAATGTGGAGAAAGAGGAACACTCTTCCATCATTGGTAAGATTGCAAGATGGTGCAATCACTCTGGAAATCAGTCTGGCGGTTCCTCAGAAAATTGGACATAGCATTACCTGCAAACCCAGCTATACCATTCCTGGGCATATACCCAGAAGATGCTCCAACATATAACAAGGACATATCCTCCACTATGTTCATAACAGCCATATTTATAATAGCCAGAAGCTGGAAAGAACCCAGATGTTCTTCAACAGAGGAATGGATACAAAAAATGTGGTACATTTACACATGGTATTCACTCACTGATAATTGGATATTAGCTCAAAGGCTTGAAATAGTCAAGATTCAACTCACAGACCACATGAAGCTCATGAAGAAGGAAGATCAAGTATGGGTGCTTCGGTCCTTCTTAGAAGAAGTAACAAAATACTCAAGGGAGCAAAAATGGAGACAGAAACTGAAGGAGGGGTGTTGCTTCTCCATCTGACCAGCAGACAGGAATGACGCAAGTCAGAGTTCTCAATGCAGTTTATTCAGGATCCTTTACCATTCTCTCTCTGGAGGCTTTTCAGTCCTCTCTCTCTGGAAGCCCTTCTGTCCTCTCTCTCTGGAAGCTCTTCTCTCCTCTCTGGAAGCCCCTGATCCCCTTAACGGCTGTCCTTTTATACCCACAGTGGCCCTATTAAGACCAACCCCTCTCGCTTTTAGCAAGCCATGAAGAGCATGCTGCAGCGACTGTGAGTATAATGAATTTCCCATGGTACAACTTGTCCAACTTGTCCCGAAACTGGGAACCTTATAGTCTCTGAACCAAGAACCTGCCCTTGTCCCACTTGCCTGGGAACTTTATAGTCTCTGAACTGAGAACTTTCTTTTGTCCTGCTTACCTGGGAACTTACCAGCTAGCTGCCCTGACTGCACTGAGTTCTGAACTCTGAACTCCCTGTAAGGGACACCACTTGTAACTTCTCTATCTGACTAGCAGACAGGAACAACTCAAGTCGGAGTTCTTCTCAACGCAGTTTATTCAGGATCCTTTACAATCCTCTCTCTGGAAGCCCCTGGTCCCCTTAATGGCCGTCCTTTTATACCCCTGGTTGTCCCATTCAGCACCTGCCACGTGGACATGCTTCATTGGTGCACCTCAAACAGCCCGATTCTGCTTGGCAGCGAGTCTGTGCAGTACTTCTGCGGTCATGGCTCTGTCAGGGAAAGGAGGGCAGCACGCAAACCGCCAAGAAGCGGCGCGCTCGAGACTTTGCAGGCACCATTCATAAGATTTGGCAGGTGTCCCAGGCTCCATTTTAGTTAGCCCCGCCGCCGCCGCACCCACTCCTCACAGAGGGGTTGTCTGTAGACCTGGGTATCCATCCTATGTGCAGTCACCAAAGTTAGACGCTGATATGAATATCAGGAAGTGCATACTGACAGGAGCCTGCCAGTGTCTGGCATATTCAGAGGCAGATGCTCACAGCTAACCATTGAACTGATCAAAGGGTTCCCAATAGAGGAGTTAGAGAGAAGGAGCTGAAGGAGCTGAAAGGGTTTGTGGTGACATGAGGAGAGAAACAATACCAACCAACCAGAACTCCCAGGGACTAAACCACCAGCCTGGAAGCACACAGGGAGAGACCCATGGCTCCAGCTGTATAGGTAGGGGAGGATGGCCTTGTTGAGCATAGATGGGAGAGAAGATCCTTGGTCCCATGAAGGCTGGATGCCGAGTGTGGGGGAATTCGAGGGTGGGGAGGTTGGAGTGGGTGGGTAGGTGGGGGTACATCCTCATAGAAGCAGGAGGATGGAGGATGGGTAAAGGGTTTCCTGGGTGGGGACAGGGGGAATGGGGTAAGAGGATAACATCTGAAATATAAATAATTATCCAATAAAAAATAAAATAAATTTAAAAAAAGATTCCCCAGACTCAAATAATATGCAAAAGGCACAGCATTTATTCTGCAGACATTACCAGCATGCTGGGATACTCTGTTTCAAAGTGAGGCTTGCAGGTTTCCTTTTCTGCAGGCGTAGGGGAATTCCTGGGGTAGCTGGCAACCTTTACCTTGATTGGTTGGCTCTGTCTCTAGGGTAGAGGTAAATCTAAGATTGGCGAGTTTGTGGGATGCTAAGATATAGGAAACAGAAACAAGAATACAGAAACTAAGAGAAGCTTAGGCCTAGTAATTCAGTTCTTTGGAAACAGAAACTAACAAAAACTTAGGCCTAGTTATTTCTCTTAGCTGCTAGTTTTCAGCCTATCATAAATTGATGTTGGTTCAGTCCTTTCATTTCCCCCTTAAGTAATGGCCCATCTCAAATTCTTGAGATGTTTCCATAGACTGGTTTGTTGTTTCAGAATCATCAGTTGGCCAGTGGAAATTCACTCCTTAATAAACATGCATTAATTATACAGGGTCCACAGATGAAGACAGCAGGAATAGGACTGGTTCTTTCTATGATGATATTAGAGTAGTCATCCAAGGGGACCAGGAAAATAATGATTCCTAGCAGTTTTGATTTTGTTGTATAACTTCAGATCTTTCCTCTAGTCTCTACTGGACTATGGCCAGACTGTTTCTGATAATGCCTGAGTTGTTTGTGTAGAAATAAAATTGTTTTCCAAAGACTAGGAAGAGCCCTCTATGTTCCAAGAAGAGTAAATCTAACCACATTCTGTTTTGTAGTACTACTTCAGCTAATGAGTCTGACTGTTCTTTGTGATGAATCTACTTTTCTAACTGGGCGAGATGTGTATCTATGAGATTTTATAAAGCATGAAGAATCTGACTTTGATTAGCATGAGTACCAATTCCCACAGCTATATCTCACCCAATTAGCATTATAATCAAGATTGCTGAGGCCCCCAAATCTCATTTTTGCCTGTGCTGACTCAGAGCCATTTCCATATAGGCATTGAAAGAAAGGTGATAAACTTGAGAGAATAGAGTAACCAAAACACAAAAGCTGGAATTTTTGAGCACCTGTAAATGGACACGAGGAGTTAAGCCCACAGTTCATGCAAAACAAGTTCTATTGAGGAATACAAGGTAGAAGTTGTTGTTACCTATCACAAGTGTATGGTTGCAAAAAGTTAAGATGAGGGAAGCTATGTAGTTTTTCCCTTCTTCCTATTTCACATAATCTCTTTCCAGTCACTATTTGAACAGAGAGGACTGGGGACCTTCTCCAGGAACATCTCAGTGTGCTGTTTAGGGGTGTTGACAGATTACCTGTGGTAGCCCAGCCAGTATAGTATGGGAGCCTGAGGTCCAGGTAAAGCCAACAATCTTCTCTAATGATGTTAGTGGTGGAATTAATAAACTTAAAGGTAAAATTAAGCTGTCTATACAGGATAGATGTGTCAAACACCCTAGGGAGGGGTGTGATGGTTAAGGGCAAAACTGGCTTTGTAGGGGAGGATGGATCCAAAATTGAGAAGGATATTGGAGTTTTTAGGGCAGTTATTGGCATTGCCAAGGCCACTAATTCCACAGCTGTAGGGGGTGGATTCAGACGGGACCAACTATTTTTGTATCTATAAGAGGAATTCCTTATTGTTTCCTTGATTTATTATTAAGTCCCTAACTTTTCCAGCTCTCATCCTTGGCTTTTTGTCCATTTTTCTATTATTGAAATGTAGATGGTTTCTCTCCTCCATGTCAACCCTATCAATTCCTTGATACTGGAGTTGATGTTCTGGCTCTCTAGATAAGGTCCTAACTATCAATGGGGCGTCACATAGTCATTAGTCGAATGGTTAGAGTTTCTAACAAAGGTCAATGAAAAGACCAGCCATAAAGACTGAATGTTTTCATCCTCAAGGAAAGCACAGGAGGTGACTGTGAGTTCAACAACCCTCCCTTGGGATGAGGGAACATTTATGCTTACCAGTAGGAGGAGGGAGCTTACTAGTTCTCCAAAGTTTGGGTAGATAGGTCTGGAGGCTGTCCTTGTGACAGGGAGAGATATAAACCTGTAAGTATCTAAATATGAAGTCTTGGCACCAACTCCATGTCTTATAAAAAAAATAAAAGAAACCAGGGATATGTTTGGTAAAGATGCAATATGGTGTGGGAGACTGGGGTACCTCTGTGGCCCATGCTGAGATACCCCTTCCTCCTGAGGTACCAGCCATATAAAGGTATAGTATAGAATACAGTTTATTCAAAGTATGGGGAGGGGAGTTGAGGGGTAGTAGAGATGGAGAAAGGCAGATATAGATAGATAGATAGATAGATAGATAGATAGATAGATAGATAGATAGATAGATAGATGATAGATAGATGAGAAACAGACAGAGAAAGTAGAAGGAATAGAGAAAAACCATGAACATGTGAAGAATGAGAGGAGAAGGGATATGGGGAGAAAAGGGACAGAGAGGAGAAAAGGGTAAGAGAGTAAGAGAAGAGAGTGAGGAGGGGGTAAGCAGCCCCTTTTATAGTGAATCAAGGACACCTGGCTGTTGTCATGTAACCGTGGGGTGGAGCCTAGAAGGAATGCTAACACCAGGACTTAGCATTTGCAGGTTTAAAGTGGCTGTGGAACAATAGAAACAGAAATGTCAGCAAAACCTGAGTGCAAGATAGCTAACTCAATACACTGCACTGTTTGACTAATCTAGAATCTTCAGAGGAAGATACTATTCTACCTAAATACATTTTTCATATTTAATATTAGTGTTTTCTTGCATATTTCTTTGTCCCCTGATGATGAAGATGAACAAAATTTGCCACCCTAAGCCTTTCTCAGGATGTCTTAATCTAGGAACTGCCCTCTTATTTTGCAATGTCTTATCCTGATCCACTTTGAGTTCCTATGAAAATATAAAAGTGTGTCTCCTCCAACTGAGACTTTCCTAAAGAATTTACACTGTCATGTCACTTTGGTTATGTCATTTTTATAATTATTTATTTATACATGTGTGTGTCCATGCAAACACACAGACAGAAAGACAGACACACAGACACACACACACAGACACACACACACAAAGAGAAAGAGGGGGAGGGGTGGGGGAGGGGGAAGGAGAGGGAGAGGGAAAGAGAGAGAGAGAAAGAGAGAGAGAGAGAGAGAGAGAGAGAGAGAGAGAGAGAGAGAGAGAGAATCATAATGCCAGTGAAGGTCAGATGTATTGAACACCCCCAATACTGAAGTCATTGTTTTGAGACATGGTTACATGGGTGCTTAGGAACCCAAGTTTGAATGCACGGTAATCCTCTGGCAGAGTGGCACTTTTAACTGCTGAGCATTTATGTCTCTGTTAATCTTTTGTGTACATTCGTTGTTTTCCTAACTCAATTGTCTTATATTCACTGAGCTTTGGTTTGTGGGGCTCATACTAGGAGTATGGATTTGATCTTGTAGACATAGACTGCAATTTATCAGAATGTGGTTGATTATTTATGTGATATTCTTGCCACTATAGTACCTATTAGCCTGTTACAATATCTTGCAAGGTTTGCAGATAGTAACACTGATGGTACTGTTTTTCTGCAATAGAGTTTTATCATCAGTTTTTGGAGAATAACCAAGATTATAGTGTCTAATCAGAGCATCTTTGTCCTAATATAATAAAACTATGGATTAACTCTGTGTGTGTGTGTGTGTGTGTGTGTGTGTGTGTGTATGTATGTGTTTGTGTGTGTGTGTGTGTGTGTGTGTTTACTGATTATTTATTAAGTGTCAGAGGCAATTTTCCAGGTCCTGAGAAATAAATGTTAAAAAATAAGAATGAGAAAATCAAAACAACATTATTATACACATGATTGTAGTCGGGATGACCAAAACCACGCACAGAGACACAAAAATAAGACATATCACTCAAGGACAGTACATGTTAAAAATAACACAGAAAATCCTAAAGGAGTAGGAGATTAGAAAGTGAACAGATAAAGGATCTGCATTCAGTGCAGTGTTGTTCAAGGTCCTGTGCAACTCAGGTGATGGGATCTCTGTAGTGGAAATTTAAAAATGAATGAAAGAATGAAAGAATGAAAGAAATAGTTTAAGTCTCTGTCTAGCTGGGAGAAGGATCCAGGTAGAAGATGGTATAAAGATGAATGTGCCTGGAAAAGAGAGAGAGAGAAAGGAGACTATCGACAAGGTAGGAAAATGAATTTTAGATAATTTGGGTACCGTTCAAAGACAAGGGAGTCCAAAGTGGAGAGATGTTACTGAAACTCCTTATTAACGAAATAATTCTTTCCCTTTCCAAAGATTGCTGTGAGAGTATATCAGTCAGACTAAACCAAGTAATTATGATTTTCTAAGCACATGGACACCTTAGGCTATGACTTGTGCCTGATTATATAGAAAAGGCTTCAGGCTCACAAAAGGCAGGTACACAATGTTCACTTTTCTGTACCCACAATTCTTAACACAGGAGAATCAAGGCAAGGCTTGGAGGTTACAGGATTTGCTTGTGCTTTTTGGCAGCACGCATGATTTTCTCCTCCAATTAAACTGAGTGAAAGTTGCTTCAGTCTTATCCATTTTATTGTTGCTAGCCAATAACCTACCCTCCACAGGTACACATACACATATAACATGTAAGGATAGAAATGATTATTAAATCCATATTGTTTCATTATACCATGATATCCTTGAATCATAAAACAGTGGAATAAAAACAGAAGCTTAAGCCTATGCTTCAAAAGAATTAATGACCAGTGAATGTTTGAAAACATATTTGGTATTCTTAGCCACCAGTAAATGCAAATTGAAACTACCACTATCAGAGTGACTGTTTTAAAGAAAATGACAAATGCTGGCAAGGACCAGTGGAGCTTATACACTAATGATAGAAATATAAATTGTTTCAGATACTATGGAAACTAGTATGGCGATTCTTAACCAAAACTAATTAGAACTTTCATCAAGCTATGTGCTACGAGTACATTCCTAAAATGTCAATGCAGCCCATTGGAGATACTTGTTCCTCCATGTTCACTGCCTATTATTTACTACAGACAAGATATGGAAGTAGTTTAGCTTCTCATCAACAAGTAAATGGATAGAGAAAAGGATCAGTACATACATAATGGTATTTTATTCAGCCACGCAGAACCAAATTATGCCATTTTCAGCAAGATGGATATAACTGGAGACAATTAAGTTAGTTGAAATAAGGCAGACTAGGAAAGAGAAATAGTGTTTCATGCACTTTCCCATATGTAGCATCAAGAATATCAAGAATATGTTTATGTGTAACTGTAACATATATATGTGTGTGTATGTATGAATATATATGTATGCATATTTGTGAGATATATATATATATATATATATATATATATATATATATATATGACTATGTAGTGATAGTAAAAGGACCAGATAAAGGAAACAGAGAAAAGAACAGAATATAATTGAGGTAAGTATGAGCAGAATGAAATAACATACATGCCCACAGTGTCACACCTACTCCAACAAGGCCATAACTAGAGGTAGTGACACTCCCTGGGCCAAACATATTCAAACAGCAAACAGCATCTATTTCTCATTCTCTTGGCTCTAGGGACAGGAGAGAGTGTTCTAGGCAAGGCCATCTGATGGTTCTGTTATTCACATATTTACAGCATTGGCAGTTGCCAATGAATGTGGCCTCAGCCAGGCATGTGTTTCAGATCCCAGTTAGATGCATGGCTATCTCATACCTGTTATAATATTTGCTGAGTTTCATGGGTAGTTACTTGAAGGGTAGAGTCAGCTAAGTGGAAATGTTTCACATTTATTACCTAGATTGTAAACATGCAGCATTCTATGCCTCTTTATGATTCCTAGAAGACAGTCATTTTATTGGTATACACACAGGAGGGCAAAATTTATGTTGCTTTACCCTAATTGGAAAAGCATAAGACAGATTTCACTTAGGACAATATATTTTTTTTTTTTTTAACTAATGGACTAACTTCAGAAAATGCAACAAATAAAGGAAAAATCTTGGTTTCTCTTTTACTCTAGTTCAAGGTCTTTGGAATCTTTTCTGTTATAGATGAACCAATTACAACACACTATGGTCCTCCATATGTGTCTTTTTAGAGACTTAAACAAAATTTATAGGATTTTGTCCCAAAATTTTAAAGATAGAGACTGGGCAAGCAAGATAGGTCAGCAAATAAAGGAACAGGCTAACAAGACTGTCATCCTAATTTAGATCCCAGAGACCCATATTATGAAAAGGGAGAACTGATTCCCCACAAGTTCACCATATGAACACTGTAGCACACACACAAATACACACACACACACACACACACACACACACACACACACGCACACGCACACGCACACGCACATGCACATGCACATGCACATGCAGACACACAATTTAAAAATAAACATACAGACAAGCCATGAATATAATCACTGTGTATTAAAACCAGTTCCCTTACTATTCCTCTGCTAATAGACTGTTGGTGATTTGCTTGAGGCAGAAAGTCAGAATAGAAGTCATTGGATTCATTAGAAAGATATCCACCTATTCTAAGTCACAGATATGGAGATGTAGCTAATGAGAAATAAATACCTTATGTAAGTTTAATAGAAATGCCTCTAACCATATTTAAGTTCCTGTTTTGACCACTAAACGTTTAAATGACCAGTGTTATTTCACGAGTACCAAAAATACAGATCATCTACGAGATATATTCTGCATTTTCCTCACTATCTTGTGATAGAATATGTTCACATCCTCTAGTGGGTTTAATAGATTTGGCCCCATGGACTCGTGTTTGAATGCTTGGCCCATAGGGAGTGGTCCTATTAGGAGATGTGACCATGTTGGAAGAAGTGTGTCACTGTGCGCTGGGCTTTGAAGTCTCTATGATCAAGCTCTGCCAGGTGCAGAAGCAAGTCTCCTTCTAGTTCCCTTAGAACAAAGATGTAGAGCTCTTGACTTCTCCAGCACCATGTCTGCCTACATGATGCCATGCTTCCTACCATGATAATAATGGACTGAAACTCAGAATCTGAAACTGTAAACTATCTCTAACTAAATGTTTACCTTTATAAGAGTTGACTTGGTAATGGTGTCTCTTACAAAAATAAAACCCTAACTAAGAAACTTACTATACTGTAAATATACCTACAGAGGAAAAATATCCAATATTTCAATCATGAAATACAGGGATAGCAACAGAAAAGAACATGAAATTTAAAGGCTTATAACCTGATCTTTGTTATGGTATCATCTACTCATAAACTTATAATATGGTTTCTGGAGTTTTTTGTTCTTTGGTGATGTGGTCTCTTGTATCCCAGCCTGGCCTTAAAAGTGTCAAATAGCTGAGGATGACATTCCACCTTCCATCCCCCATGCTGGCATTCCAGATCTCCACCACCCCATCTGATTTAGGTGACACTGGTGAATGTGCCCAGAATTTTGTACTTTAGGGAAATACCATATTAACTGAACCATGTCCTCAGGCCCATTACGATCTCTTCATCTGTGCCTTAGTGATAGACAATGAGTACATTCTGCTCCTTGAGATGGTAGATAAGAGAGATGCTCTTGTTACATCAAGTAGTATCTTCTTCCCGTTTTCCAGGGAACACAAGAAATAGGATCTCCATTAGCAACCAGCAGAAAGTCTTAAGAAACACTAATTTTGTGTGAGAAAATTCATGTTTGGAGTTTAACTCTAACTAGCTTAATGACATACAAGCCATCTATACACTAGTTCAGTTATAAATATGGTAGATATTTCTTGAAGTAATGTTGACCATTTCACAGGTAAGTATAGGTTTCTTTCAGACTGCTGTTAGCAATTCATATTCACTCATGTAGCTACATATTTCATGTGAGTAAATGGCACTCTCATTTGCTAAATTTCAGTTCAAATCTAGAACTATTTGCTTCCATTCCTCATTGAGTATGTCAACATATGATCAGACTTAGAGTTTTGTTAAATGATGCAACCTGCTTTGTAGTTCTTCCATGTCCCCATAGTGGTCTGGTACAGTACACTTACTGCCTATCTTGTATCACTCTATCCAAGATTTAGCCTTGTTAACAAAATGCTATTTTAAAAACAATATTGTAAAACAGGCCTTCATATCTTTTCCTCTGCCTTAAAAGTAAAACCTTGACTCTTTTTTATAAGGCCTGCAGAATTCTGATTAAAGCAGTGTATTGGTCCATTCTCTCACAAATCTGCATTGCTGCACTTTTGTCTCTGTCTCTTACTAAGACTGGTTTGCTCCTTACACTAGTTCAGTAGGTTCAATCTTCTTACATTTTCATTTTTTATTTTTATACTTGGATTTCTTTTTTCATTAGCCATCACCTTGAGTTTTATATGCAACTGAATATCTATTTTATTACTCTTTACAGCTTAATAATAAGTTTGTAGTCTTCAAAGATATCATTATACACATTTTCTTTCAGTTTACTTATTGATGTTCTTTCTGCCCTGATTAACAGAAGATGAGATCCAAATAAAGGATACTTGTGTTATCTCATTTTTAACCCCCAAATGCCTACGATTGTACTTGGATATAAGAGAGTCTTACTGCATAGTTGATGAATAAGTAAAATACACCTTTTTCACCAATAAGTATAAGTTATTTCATGTATGTGACATAGAGACAGCACTTGCTGAGGAAGTGCACTTGGTCAAGCCTCCTTCCACAGTGCTTGTAGACACACAGCTACATCACAAAATAGAAACTGCTGGTTTGAGAAGCTGTATCATTGACTCTGTGACTCTGAGCAAGTTACTTACATTTTATGGGCCTCATGTTTCTCCTTTTTAGCACTAGAAATTATATTTCCTGTTCCACAAGTCTCTTTTCTACCATATATCATGCATCTACATTAACCAAACAATCTGAGTGAAGATGTATGTCAGAGTTTACTACTTTTTTGTCACAGTAAAGAACTGTGTTAAGTAAAAGTGATAAGAAAACAGAGTTCAAAAGACCATATTTTTGGAGACACTTCAGGAAAGGATATATAATATGTCTTTATGTAGTATGTAATGCTTTTTCCTCTTTCCTGACCCCTACCTCCTCAGAAAACACTTTCCATATAGCAATACTGATTGAGCAAAATACATACATACATACATACATACATACATACATACATACATATATCTGCTGCTGTCGAAATTAATTAGAAAAATAGAGGAAAAAAGTGTAATTTAGTGGTAGAACATTTGCCTAATCTGTATATATTGACCCTGGGTTCAATCTCAAGCACTAAAAAGTAATTAATCATTACTACCACCGGGCAGTGGTAGCGCACGCCTTTAATCCCAGCACTTGGGAGGCAGAGGCAGGTGGATTTCTAAGTTCGAGGCCAGCCTGGTCTACAGAGTGAGTTCCAGGACATACAGTGCTACACAGAGAAACCCTGTCTCAAAAAACCACTCCCCCCAAAAAACCATTACTACCAATAAGTGCAAAGAAACATTTCTTCATGGTGTTAGCTATCATTCTAGTTTGGGAAAATTAATCTGAAGAAATGGAAATAACTGATTTAGGCTGATGGTGATTAGAATACTTCTCTGTAGGGTTAGCTGAGAACATTATGGTGTTGATTGATGAAAACTTATAAAGCTTACCTCCTTTTTTGGTGATGCTTATTCTGTACTGCTACAGAGAACTCCTTAATTTCTCTTCTATCTTCCCAATGTCATATTTTAATATCTACAACAGGATAGTCATGTCTAAAGTGTCTTAGAGATATCAATTCTTTCACAGCTGGCAGCTGATGTCTTTGGCTCCTGGGCTTCCGTGGTTTCATGTTAGCAAGCTGGGTCACATCTGTGCTTTAGTGGGATTTCAATGGAGCTAAGTATGAGAGGCACTTCTAATCATACATCCGTAGCCTTTGTTCTTTGGTACATGAGTTCTATCATGCTTTGGGCAATGCTAATTTTATTTCTTGTCCTCAGCTATGCTTGAATACACAGTTTACCTAGGGGTTAAGTGTTATGATTCTAATTAAGAAGATGGAGTAGTTCTACTCCATTAACATTAATAGTGCATGCACAGCACTCCCAGAGGCTTCATTTTTTAAGAAGTAGCCGTTTCCATGTCTAGTCTTGTTCTGCATTTTTACTTCTAGCATCTTTTAATAAAAAATTAATACTAAATTTGGCGCCAATGCTTATGAGGGATCAATAGTGGTCATTGTTTCTGTTTATCTCTTTATCATCCCACCAGGAAGAGATGCTAAGCACAGTATCCAGTTTGCTGTACAGGCCCAAAGGATGAGAAATTATCATGAAATGTATGCAGAAAAAAATACAATGGGACTTACTCATCAAATGATAAAATGTGAACTTTTCCTTCATACTAAACTTGAGAGGTTATTACTATAGAGAATCATTTCTATAAAGGTTATATGTAAGTGATAGTGTGATGGACCAGGGAAGTCTCTAGCCATTTAGCACTTTCTAGCCTCAGTGTGACCCACATCTAGAGTTCTAGCCTGAGAAGGAATTCACTTTGCATTTTTATCTGGGGACACTGCAAGGGAAGGGCAATGCTAAAGCAGCTGAGATGTTAAGTAGCAAACTGAGAGGTTTACTGACAACTGTTTAACAAGGTGTGTTTGTTTCAGGGGTACTGAGGGCCACAGAGAAACTCAATTACCTTGAATTATTAAAAGAAAGTAAGAAAGAAGGGTGAGTGTTTTTCATTATCCTCCTGTGGAATCTCCAGAGATTTACAGTTTTCATGCTTTGAGTTTTTTTTTTTTTTAAGTATAATAAAATCATACTCAAGCTTCCATTTCTAAATTTTTAATGAGATTAAGCACCCTATTATCACAAGGACAGAGCAGGATTGGAGGAGAAAGGAGACACGGAAACACAGAGATGGCTCAACAATTATTAGTATATACTGTTTTTGCAGAGAACCCAACTTTGATTCCAAGCACCCACAACAGGAGGATCACAAGCTACTGACTCTAAGAGAATCATGAACACATACATGCATGTATGCATGCATGCACAAGAGCAAATGCACATGCACAGTATGTCTTAAAATCAAAATGATTTTTAATAAAAAATTATGGAAAAAATAAAAGGAGGAAATTCAGAACAAGAAAGGAGGATGGAGGGAGGGAGGGAGGGAGGGAGGAAGGAAGGAAGGAAGGAAGGAAGGAAGGAAGGAAGGAAGGAAGGAGGAAAGAATAGAAACAAGAACTAGGAGATAATGTCTTCATAGTCACTCTTTGAAACAGTTTGTCATTTCTCAAGCTTGGAAGTAACTGCTTTATTTCATGAATACAAGGTTGCAGCTCCTTAGATTTATATTTTTCTCTGGATTATTGCCTTTGTTCTTGGTTCTTTCTTTTTTCTTTCTGTAAACAATGGCTGGGCATACTAGGGATTAGTTCATGGTCATCATATTCACCAAGTAATTTTTTTCAAATTACTTAAGAGTCAATTTAAGGAAGTGAGTATTTACTGTAGCTCACAGACTGAGGGGTCAGTCCACTATCCTGGGAATAGCAGGATATCCTGACAGTAGCAGTTTAAAGCAACTACAATAAGGAATCAGAGAGACATAAATGCAAATGCTCAGCTTACTTTCTCCTTTCTGGGCCACAACACATTAAATGCTACCACCCACAGGTACAGTGGTTGTTTCAACTTAAATTAATCAAATTATCCGACTTCATCCCAGGTGTGACAGACATTTGTCTCCTTGTTGACTCTAAACATCATTGATTTAACATATCAATTAGGTATAGCATTCAGGTCTTCACTTCTGGGGATACCTGTTAGTTACAATTACAATATCAATTGCAAGTAAAATGCTAGAATTCTCAAATTTACATATCTACCTACCTCTTTTCTTAGTAGGATTCTCATATCCACAAGACTACTGATGTTGTACTGTTCAAACCCCAGGTCATCTTTCTGAAGTGCTATTCACGCAACATTGTTTCCCCACTCTGTAAATGGAAGCTTCAGCTTTTCAGATGTAGAGGCTCAAACTTTGTTCTTTCCTTTACATCTTTACATCACTAGTCACCATCCTATGGGATGGATGCAAAATAGTCATATATTTAGCTATTCTCACCAATACTCTAAACACCTCCCTGGCCAAAGATAACTCTTTTTTATTGGATATTTTATTTATTTACATTTCAAATAACTTCCCCTTTCCCCATTTCACCTCTCTAGAAATACCCTATCCCATTCACCTCCTCCTTTTTGCTTTTATATCATTTTAATAATATGCAAGTATTAAGGTCAGTTCTAGGTGGAGGAACTAGCAATACAATAGATGCAAATAGTCAAGGAACAAGCACGACAATAAACACAAATAGTCAAAAACACAGGCAAGGCAATAAACAAAATTCCATGAACACTCTCATGATCACTGTTTCTAAGGGCTTATCATGATGACCAAAATATCTGAACCAACTTCCCTGTCCTAGCCCAAAGTCATTTTAATGTCTGAAGCCTACATCCTTGTTCTAGCCTAAAATTTAGATTTCTGCCTGAAATTAGTTCTTTGTTCTAGTCTAATATTTAGATTCCTGCCTGAAATTACTTCTTTGTTCTAGCCTAAGGTCAGCTTCCTGCCTGAAGCCCACTTCCTTGTCCTTAGCCTATGTCATATTACTACCAAACAGCCCCCAAAGCTCTCTCTGCCTCTCCCTTTTTTTATTTCATAAATAAGACTGAGCCAGTCTTAGGTCATTCTGCCAAGAATGCCTTCCTCACCCATAATGGAATATGTATTATCAAAGGCAATGCACTTCTGTCTTAGGTTATAAGGTTCTGTACAGAATCTTACCAGTCCTTGACTTGCCAGCCTGTAAATTTAATAACTCTGTGGGGGTTCATTTTCAGGTTCAAGCCATGTACTGCCAACATGTTGATGCTGATAAAGACAAGCTTTACCACGATGGGCAGTAGTAAAAGTATTCCCAGGACAAAAAGCACTAGTATTATCAAGCTATATATGCCATTCTTGAAGCTTGACCAAAATAGAAAGACTGACCTCAGTCCATAAGTAATTAAATCAGCAGTATCTATCACATCAACACTCAGCAAAGCAGCATTCTTTAAATTCATAAGTTCACTATGCAAAGTTAAAACATCCAGAGCGGTGTTAGAATTATGACAAATACACTGCAAGTGTTTTTTAAACTTTTTCCTAATTATAATGACTACAACTATTAATTTTAGAACTAACATTAATCCAATGGTATTTGCCATGGCTCCTTATTCTTAAACTCTTAACCTCCTTCCAATAATTTGAATAGGATAAAGAACATCAATCCATTCTTCCAAATGCCTATCTAAATCCTCTTCAATATTCAACACATTAGTAACATTTTTTGCTAAATGATTAATAAAATTAGCTGTCTTATCTTATTGTGTCAAAGTAATTTTATAAGCAGTGGTGCTAGAAATTAATGTAATTAAAGCTATTATACCAGCAGTTATCAAGCCCACTACCCTCTTGCTTCTGATTAAAGCCTGAATCACTTCATCCAATATTTGCAAGCTTTTTTCAGAAGACCAAGGTTCTGTGATGCTCAGGGCAGTAAAACAAAAGTTGGCTGATAGACCTCCATAGCTAACACGCCAGATTTATACACACTAACACTATGAGAAAATGTATAATCAATGCAACTTACATTAAATATTGTAGAAGAAACAAAAGTAATTTTAACTTGACAATTAAAAGAGCCTTAACACATGTACCAACACTTTTTTGAACTCCAGATTCTACCCCAACTTTATCTCTTGCTAACATAACATCATAGAGAACTGCAGCTAACTTTCAAATATGTCTCTGAAAATGTCCAGATCCAGACTTACAAATGAAAACTGTCATTTCCAATATTGGATTGATTTCTAGACCAGTACATGATTGACCCCAAATAACTGGTCACATCTAAGACAAATACAAGTGTCATTACAGCTTCTCTTTTTGATTCTCTGTTCCACAAGTTCTAAAAACTTGAGGCAAGGCAATTTGTCCCATTAGGGGTATAGGTAAGCAAAGATGGGTCTGGAACAAATGTCCAATACAGCTTCAGATTCACCATTGTCAGGGCACTCAGCAAACTCACAGGTCAGCATCATTGTTTGTCCTGTCATCAGCATGCCCCACCTGCTGCTCTGGCAGCCAACATGCTCCTTTAGCATCCTGCAGAAAAATACAAACATGCCCTCTTCCCCATATTAAATACCTGATCAAGATCATGCCATATGCCAGTAGGTGGATCCTTCCCTGTCACCTATGCATAAGTATACCTAGTGGTAGAGCACCATAGACACTCAGCAGAAAGTTCCTTGTAATCCAAATTAAAAAATAAAATAAAAATAACATAATTAAATTAGATTTGTGGTATACAGGAATATGCCCCTAACTTTTTTATTTTATGAAGATATTGTTTTAAAGATTCATGGGTCCCTTCCATAGTCCCTTGTCCGTGACAATTGTAAGGAATCCCAGTAATATGGGTAATATTAAATTGCTGCCAAAAAGTCTCAAATGCTCAACTGTGATAGCCAGTTCCATTATCTGTATTTTTAAATCTTTTTTTATTATTGGATACTTTATTAATCTTCATTTCAGATATGATCTTCTTTACCTATTCTCCTGTCTCCCAGAAACCCTTTAACTTATCATTCCTCCTCCTATTTCTATGAGGGTATGCCCCCACCCATCCACCCACTCACAACTTCTTGCCCTCAAATTCCCCCTCACTGGGGCATCCATTCTTCAAGGGACCAAGGCCCTCCTCTCAAACTGATATCCAGCAAGGCCATCCTTCACTACATATACAGTTGAAGTCATGGATCCCTCCCTGTCTGTTCCCAGGCTAGCTGTTTAGAACCTAGGAGCTCTGGATGATTTGTAGTGTTGCTCTCCCCATGCGGCTGCAAGCTCCTTCAACTTCTTCTGTCTTCTCTTTAACTCCTCCTTTGGGGACCCTGGAATCAGTATGATGGTTAACTGTGAGCATCTACCTTTGTATATGTCCAGGTTTGGCAGAGCCTCTCTGGAGACAGGTATATCAGGCTCCTGTCAGCATACACTTCCTGACATCCACAGCAGTGTTTGCATATGGTGATTGCATCTGGGATCGATCCTTAATTGGGGCACTCTCTGGATGTTTCCTCCTCCAGTCTTTGCTCCATACATTGTCTCATATTTGCTCCTGTGAGTATTTTGTTACTCCTTCTAAGAAGGACCAAAGGGCCCACACTTTGGTTTTTCTTCTTCTTTGGCTTCATGTGGTCTGTAAGTTATAGCTTGGGTATTGTGAGCTTTTGGGCTAATATCCACTTATCAATGAGGACATACCATGTGTGTTCTTTTGTGATTGGGTTACCTCACTCAGGATGATATTTTCTAGTTCCATCCATTTGCCTAAGAATTTCATGAACTCATTGTTTTTAATAGCTGAGTAGTAAGTACTTCATTGTGTAAATATCCAACATTTTCTGTATTCATTCTTTTGTTGAAGGACATCTGGGTTTTTTCCAGCTTCTGTTTATTATAAATAAGGCTGCTATGAACATAGTGGAGCATGTGCCCCTGTTATATGTTGGAGCATCTTTTGGGTATATTCCCCAGGAGAGAGAGGTATAATTGGATCCTCAGGTAAACTATGACCAGTTTTCTGAGGAACCACCAGACTGATTTCCAAAGTGATTATACCAGCTTATAATCCCACCAACAATGGAGGAGTTTTCCTCTTTCTCTAAACTATCTCCAGCATCTGCCATCATCTGAGTTTTTAATCTTAGACATTCTAATGAGAGGTGGAATCTCAGGGTTGTTTTGATTTGCATTTCCCTGATGACTAAAGATATTGAACATTTCTTTAAGTTCTTCTTGGCCATTCAATATTCCTCAGATGAAAATTATTTATTAAGCTCTGTACCCCATTTATACTAGGATTATTTAGTTGTCTGGAGTCTAATTTCTTGAATTTTTTATACATTTTGGATACTAGCTCTATCAGATGTACGTTTAGTAAAGATCATTTTTCCAATCTGTTGGTTGCCATTTTGTCCTATTGACAATGTCCTTTGTCTTACAAAAGCTTTGCAATTTTATGCAATCCATTTGTCAATTCTTGATGTTAGAGCATAAGCCATTGGTGTTCTTTTCAGGAACTTTACTCCTGTGCCCCTGTGCTTGAGGCATTTCTACAACTTCTCTTCAATTAGATTCAGTGTGTCTGGTTTTATATGAAAATGCTTGAACCACTTGAACATGAGTTTTGTACAAGGAGATAAGAATAGATTGATTTGCATTTTTCTACATGTTGACCTCCAGTCCAACCAGCACCATTTGTTTAAAAATGTTGTCTTTTTTCCACTGAATGGTTTTAGCTCTTTTGTCAAAGATCAAGGGATCATAGGTATGTGGGCTCATTTCTGGGTGTTCAATTCTATTTCATTGATCTTCTTGTCTTTCTCTATACAAATATTATGCACTTTTTATCACTATTGTTCTATAGTACAGCTTGAGGTCAAGGATGGTGATTCCCCAGAAGTTCTTTTATTGTTGAGAACAGTTTTCACTATTCTGTGTTTTTTGATATTCCTACTGAGTTTGAGAATTACTCTTTCTATCTCTGTGAAGAATTGAATTGGAATTTTGATAGGAATTGCACTGGATTTGTAGAATGCTCTCAGCAAGATGGCCATTTTTACTATATTAAACCTGCCAATCCATGGACATGGGAGATCGTTACATCTTCTGAGAACTTCTTCAATTTCTTTCATCAGGGATTTGAATTTCTTGTCATACAAATCTTTTGCTTGGTTAGATTCATACTGGGGTATTTTATAGTATTTGTGACTATCATGAATGGTGTCATTTCCCTAATTTATTTCTCTGCCTGCTTATCCTTTAAATAGAGGAAAGCTACTGGTTTGTTTGAGTTAATTTTATATCCAGCTACTTTGCTGAAGTTGTTTATCAGGTTTATGAGTTCTCTGGTAGAAGTTTTAGGGTCACTTAATTATACTATTACATCATCTGCAAATAGTGATATTTTGACTTCTTCCTTTCCAATATGTATCCCTTTAATCTCCTTTTGTTGACTAATTGCTCTAGCTAGGACTTTAAGTACTATATTTGATAGATAGGGAGAGAGTGGGCAGCCTTGTCTAGTCACTGATTTTAATGGGATTGCTTCAAGGTTCTCTCCATTTAATTTGACGTTGGCTACTGGTTTGCTGTATATTGCTTTTACTATGTTTAGGCATAGGCATTGATTTCTTCTTCTTTCCAAGACTTTTACCATGAAGGGGTGTTGAATTCTGTCAAATGTTTTCTCTGCATCCAGTGAGATGATCATGTGTTTTTTTTTTTCCTTTGAATTTGTTTATATAGTGGATTGCATTGATAGATTTCCTAATATTAAGCCATTCCTGCATTTCTGGGATAAAGCCTACTTTATCATTGTGGATGATTGTATTGATGTGTTCTTGGATTTGGTTTGTGAAATTTTTATTGTATATTTTTGCTTTGATATTCATAAGAAAGATTGGTATGAAATTCTCTTTCATTGTTGGGTCTTTGTGTGGTTTAGGTATGAGGGTACTTGTGGCTTCATAGAACAAATTGGGTAGTGTTCCTTCTGTTTCTATTTTGTGTTAATAGTTTATAGAGTATTGGTATTAGGTCCTCTTGGAATGTCTGATAGAATTCTGCACTAAAAACATGTGGTCCTGGGCTTGGCTTTTTTGGTGGGAAGAGTTTTGGTGACTCCTGCTATTTCTTTAAGGGTTATAGTAATATTTAGATGTTTTATCTGCTCCTGATTTAACTTCTATACCTGGTATCTGTCTAGGAAATTGTCCATTTCATTCAGATTTCCAGTTTTATTGAATATAGGCTTTTGTAGTAGGATCTGATGATTTTTCAAATTTCCTCAGTTTCTGTTGTTATGTCTCCCTTTTCAGTTCTGATTTTATTAATTTGGATACTGTTTCTGTGCTCTCTGGTTATTCTGGCCAAGGGTTTATCTATCTTGTTGATTTTCTCAAAGAAACATCACCTGGTTTTGTTGATTCTTTGTATAGTTCTTTTTGTTTCTACTTGGTTCATTTCAGGACTGAGTTTGACTGTTTCCTGCAGTCTAATCTTGGGTGCATTTGTTTCTTTTTGTTCTAGAGCTTTCAGGTATGCTATCAAGCTGCTAGTGTATGCTCTCTCCAGTTTCTTTTTCTAGGCATATAGAGCTATGAGTTTTCATCTTAGCACTGATTTCATTGTGTCTCACAAGTTTTGATATGATGTGTCTTCATTTTCATTAAATTGTAAATAGTTTTTAATTTCTTTCTTTATTTCTTTCCTGACCAAGTTATCATTGAGTAGAGTGTTGTTCAGTTTCCATGTGTATTTGGGCTTTCCAGTGATTTTATTGTTTTTATTGTATCGATTTATTTTATTGAAGACCAGCCTTAGTCCTTGGTGATATAATAGGATGAATGGGATAATTTAAATTTTCATGTATGAGGCCTGCTTTTTGACCAATTATATGGTCAGTTTTGGAGAAGGTACCATGAGGTGCTAAGAAGAAGGTATATTCTTTTGTTTTTAAATGAAATGTTCTATAAATATCTGATAAATCCAATTTTTTCGTTACTTCTCTTAGTTTCACTCTTTCTCGGTTTAGTTTCTATTTTCATGTTCTGTCCATTTTTAAGAGTGTTGAAGTCTCCCACTATTATTGTGTGAGGTGCAATGTGTGTTTTGAGCTTTAGTAAAGCTTTATGAATGTGGGTGCCCTTGCCTTTGGAGCATAGATATTCAGAATTGTGAGTTCATCTTGGTTGATTTTTCCTTTGGCAAATATGAAGTGTTCATGCTCATCTTTCTTTATAATTTTTGGTTGAAAGTTGATTTTATTTAATATTAGAATGGCTACTCCAGCTTGTTTCTTGGGACCATTTGCTTGGCAATTTTTTTCCAGGCTTTTATTCTGAGGTACTGTCTGTCTTTGTCATTGAGATGCATTTTCTGTATGCAGCAAAATGCTGGTTCCTTTTTACTTATCCAGTCTGTTAGTCTATGTCTTTTTATTGGGGAATTTAGTCCATTGATGTTAAGAGATATTAAGAAAAAATGATTGTTGCTTTCTGTTATTTTTATTATTAGAGTTGGATTTATGGTTGTGTGGCTATCTTCTTTTGAATTTGTTGGAAGACAATTATTTTCTTGTTTTTTCTAGGGTATAATTTCCCTTCTTGTGTTGGAGGTTTCTCTTTATTATCCTTTGTAGGGCTGGATTTGTGGAAAGATACTTTGAAAATTTGATTTTCTCATGGAATATTTTGGTGTCTCCATCTATGGTAATTGAGAGTTTTGTTGGGTATAGTAGCCTGGGCTGGCATTTGTGTTATCTTAGGGTCTGTATGACAACTTCCCAGGATCTTCTGGCTTTTATAGTCTCTGTTGAGTAGTCTTGTGTAATTCTGATAGGTCTGCCTTTATATGTTACTTGGTCTTTTTCCCTTACTGCTTTTAATATTCTTTCTTTGTTTTGTGCATTTGGTATTTTGATTATTATGTGATGGGGGAATTTCTTTTCTGATCTAGTCTATTTGGAATTCTGTAGGCTTCTTGTATGTTCACAGGCATCTCTTTCTTTAGGTTAGGAAGGTTTTTTTTCTATAACTTTATTGAAGATATTTGCTGGTCTTTTAAGTTTGGAATCTTCACCTTCTTCTATACCTATTATCCTTAGGTTTGGTTTTCTCATTGTGTTCTGGATTTCCTGGATGTTTTGGGTTAGGTGTCTTTTGCTTTTTGTATTTTCTTAGACAGTTGTGTCAATGTTTTCCATGGTATCTTCTGCACCTGAGATTCTCTCTTCTAACTCTTGTATTCTGTTAGTGATGCTTGCATCCATGACTCCTGATCTCTTTCCTAAATCTTCTATCTCTTGGGTAGTCTCCCTTCATAATTTTTTTTTTTTATTATTCCTACTTCTGTGTTTATGTTTTAGATGGTGTTGTTTAATTCCTTCACCTGTTTGTGTTTTCTTGTAATTCTTTAAGGGATTTTTTGTGTTTCCACTTTAAGGGGTTCTACCTGTTTACCTTTGTTCTCCTGTATTTCTTTGAGAGAGTTATTTATGTCCTTCATAAAGTCTTCTATCATCACCATGAGAAATTATTTTAAATCTGAATTTTGCTTTTCCAGTGTCATGGGGTATTCAGGACTTGCTTTGGTGGGAGAACTTGTTTTTGATAATGCCAGCAACCTTGATTTCTGTTGCTTATGTTCTTGAGCTTGCCTTTCACCATCTGTTTATCTCTAGTGATATCTTTACTCATTGTCTTTGACTAGAGCCTGTCTGTTCTTTTATCTTGGTTGTGTCAGAACTCCTCAGAGTCCAGCTGTCTCTGTGATCCTGTGATTCTGAGATCCTGGTTGTGATATCTCCTGTGAGTCAGGCTGCTTCTGGATCCTAAAATCCTGGTGTGCTCAAGCTCCTGAGATCCTATGATCCTAATATCCTATATTCCTGGGCATGTTAAAGCTCCTGGCAGTCCAGGCTCTGTGTTTTGGGGGATTGGATTCAGAGCTGGCGCCCTAGAACTGCTCTGAGCCCTGATGCAGACTGAAAGGGTCTTGTGTCACTGGCTGTGAGGGAGTTCCTGGGTTGCTGTGGGTCTCTATTACTCTATGTTTGAGGTGTAGGTGTGTGCCTCAGACTACTCACCTACAATCCTGGGCATGTTAGAGCTCCTGGGAGTCCAGCCTCATCTGGGTTTTGTAGGATTGGGTGTAGAGTTGGTGACCTAGGACTGTTCCGAACACCAGCACAGACCAGAAGGCCCAAAGACACCTCTTACAAAATACTATGAGTACTCAGTATTTTCTGTGTGTGTGTGTGTGTGTGTGTGTGTGTGTGTGTGTGTGTGTGTAAGAGAGAGAGAGAGAGTCTATACTTGCCCATATGGGTGCTGTTAATCCTAGCAGAAAAAATTAAGAATACTACCACAAATTTGAGTAAAATTGGATAGCAAGCTTTAATTAAATACTGGCTAGTATGATGGACTCTGGACAGGTTCTAGAAAAAAATGACAAGGAGTCATATTTTTCAGAGGCATATAAAGGCAAATTCATAATCCTATGTTTTCCAACATAGATGAAAACATACTTCCTGTTTGCACATGCTCTGACTAAATGTGATCAAGCATATCCTATGTAGTTGGGTCAGACAGATTTGTTGAGGGGGTGTGTGAACATGTGGCTTGTCATATAAACATAGCCTTTGATATTTCATGAAGTATCTATCCTTTGTCAAGTGGGCTTACATGTTAGAGACATTTTTGTTTCATGGATCTTATAAGCACAGTGATTAAAAGTTTAGAACTCACAGTACAAGTAGCAGAATTGACATGAAGAATTCTTAGTCAATTTCTGTATTGCGTTTTGAGATTGGAGTGTAACTGAACCAGAAACTTACCATTCAGCTACACTGGATATCCAGTGAGACCCTGAGGATTTTCCTTTTGGTTTTTTACTAGGGCTCAGCAGCACACCTAGATTTTTATGTGTGTATGAGCAGATTCTCATGCTCAGACAGCTAGCACTTTACCCACTGTGCCATCTCTCTAGCCTTAATAGTTTATTCTAACCATGGAAGACAGTAGGTATTTTATTCCCGACTGTAGACTTCAGAGTCTCTTTGTAGTTACTCAGAGGAAGACCAGTGGCTTCTTAGGCCTTCTGCATGTGCCCCCATCTCCCTAGGTCCTCACAGTTCTCTATCCTAATAGTTTATTGGAAGTAAATTAATCAATTTGATTTGATTTCTTTAGTTAGAGAGATATTTTAATGAGCTTGTCAGCCATGTGTGCGTACATGTCCTTTAGTAAAATGTACTCTTTAAATCTTATGCCCTTTCTAAATTCATTTGCTTTTTATTGTAATGCAACACACACACACACACACACACACACACACACACACACACACACACACACAATCTACACTAGCTACCAGACCCATCTGATACATGGTGGCCTCCAATATTTCTTTTCATTCTATAGGCTTTTTTCTCAATTAATTAGTTTTAAACTTGATGTAAATTGTTTGTTATTTGTACTTTTGATGTCAAATAAAATCATGTTTAGAGCATTTGGATTTTTGTTTTCATATACACAAATCTGGGTTGAAGGTTTCTATATCTTTCTCCTCCCCTAATTTAAAACTCTGTAAGTATTACTTTCTTAAAAAGATTTTACAGTTGGTCTATTTAAAATGATAAACATTTTTTGGCTCACCACTCTCTAATCCCCTTTCCCTGTTTGTCCTTCAGCTCTGACTTTCAAATAATTTCTTGACTGCTCATGTGTGATTGCAGAAATTCTCCCTGTGAATGATCTGTTTCACTCCCCTTGCCTCTGGAGACAGAGAGTTTCCAGCTCACCTGGCCAGCCTGCATCTCTGCTTGTCACTAGGCCCTGATTAATCCTGTGTCTGTAAGCAGATCTGTGTGCATTCTCTTTCCTGTCTTTGACATAACCTCTTACTTCATCACAGTTATAATTGCTGGCATGGCAAATTCACTATCACACAATATTTAGAATGGTCCCATTCTCTCATGATGCTAACTATAACAATAGAAGCATCCTTCTGGGATTTTATAGGACATTCTAAATTTAAAAATAAGTGTCCCAGATAAAGGAATTCAATTTTTCTGTCAAAAATTTTGTGTATAAGAATCTGTTAGTTTCTTATAGTATATCCAGCCATTGTATAAGAATCAGTTAGGAATTGAGTGATTTTATGTCAAAATGGAGGTCATTTGCAGTTTCCTTATCAATATAATGCCAATGTTGTAAAAATTAAAGGAAACCATTTCTAGACTGATGATATGGCTCAGTATTAGAACTCTTGCCTAACATACTTACATTCCATCTCCAGTACCCCAAACCAAATGATTTAAAGAGAACCACTAATAGCTGCTGCTAGTAAAATGAACTCTTGTGCTTCATCTACTCTTCAAGGTCACTTAGCATATATTATGTTATCTTGTATAAGTACCTGTGTTGCTGACTATTCTTTATTGCTGACTGCCTTATCCACATCCTGAATCCTGAATTGATCTTGTGTCTTCTATCTATTTGTATGATTTTTATGATCATTGGTTTTATATTTTAATTTTTAAATGAGAAGAGATTTGAATTCTATGGCATTTCAGGTATTTCAGTGACATTGGACATTGTGATTGCAGTTATGATCTCTTGGAAATTGGATTTCTTATGTTTTTCTGTTTGAACATATTTTTAGGTTTTATAAAGGGTTTTACTTTACAAGCAACTTACACTTAATGGCTCAGTTCATGTTACTACTCAAAAAACCCGTTTTAACAATAATAGTACCAACCAATTAAGATGTAGACATACAAGTAAAATAGATTATAGCTAATGTAAATCACCAGTGGCTATAAAACCAAAATAAATGGCAAAAATAATTTCAAGTAATTCAGTTAAAAATCTTTTAAATAAATGTAAAAACATTCAATGAATGAAGCATATTGCAAAGGAGAAGACATTATGTCTGCATGCTCACCCTTAACAAATCTCACCTTAACACTGTGAGCTTATTGTACCATCCATGACTTCTGACTTGAGGGTAGGAAACAGAAAATTCTAACATCTGTCTGGTTCTACTTTCTCTGCTTAGCAGCGAAGATGTGGAGACAGAAATGCATTTGATCATTTGTCTTACTCTCTTTCAGAAATCTTGATTTTGTTTCACTGCATCTGCTTTGGATAGCTCACAAACTCTTTGTAACTTCAGCTCTAGGCAATCTAATACCTTCTTTTGTACTCGGAAAGCTGGCAACTGCATGCATGTGCATAGACACAAATAGATACATAAAATTAAGGAATAAAGTAATTGCTTAATTATTATTTTAATTATTTAATATTATTTAAATATATATTATTTTAATATATATGGCAGGTATATATATCTGAGCTGGACTCAGAGAAACATAGCCTTCTCATGAGTAGAACCTGTATTTAAATTTACATACACACTTGCGCGCACACACACACACACACACACATAAATGTGTGTGTGTGTGTGTGTGTGTGTGTGTGTGTGTGTGTGCTTGTGTATTTGTGATATAAAACTAGAAACAGAATCATCAGACAGAAGGAAAAGATCTTAAGGGTGGTAAATAGAATAATGGAATACATGTTTCATAAAAGCAGAAGAGGGGGCTGATTGGCAAGAAGTGATAAGTTTGAAGACAGAAGAAGTGAAACAGCTTCAGAAAATTGTCTTTTGCTCATGAACATACCAATAAATAAGTAAGCTTAAAAAGTAGAGTACTATGATCTAGACAGACAGAAATCAGCTATAGAGGGATGGGGGCTAAAGGGGAAGCAGTAGAGGGATAGATTAGGACAAATTTTGAAGGACAAATACACATGCAAATACCATGAAGAGAATTTTAGTAAAAAGATGTCATGAATACACTGAAAGAGAGAAAAATCTAAGTTGACCCCCTGAACCCTACTCTTAAAAGCAAAGACATAAAAAACCTATAAGTCAAACACTGTGTCACCTCAGTCCCAGGAAATTAGCTGACCATTGAACACATGGCCCTAACTAAGCAAGCCCTAAGACAATGGTGTCAAGATGCTCTGGGCCCGAGATTAGCCTAGCTGCGCTTTAAACAAACAGTCCTGAGACAGTTGGTGCCTGGATGCTAAAAGTTTGAGATAAGCCTGACCCCTTTGAACCAGAACTCATGATATACGATGTGAAACTAGTCTGAAATAGCCAATTATAAAGTAACATACCATCCATCTCAAGAGTTTGAGATCAAATGTATTGATGACCTAGTGACCTGTTCTGCCTCCTTCCCCCTTCCCTAACTCCACTCTCAGCCTTCCCCCTTCCCTAACTCCACCCCCACCTGGTATGTAGATTCCCCTTAAAAGCTGTAAACTTCTTTTGTTCGGGGCTGAATTCCTCTACCCCTGCAGAAGTGAGGACAGCCCTGGCTAGCCAGTAAACCTCATGCGATTGCATCAAGTTGTGTTTCTCCTGAGTGATTTGGGGTGCGTCTGCAGTTCTCCATGGATCTCGTGAGGTCCTTTTTTCGTGGGCTTTATAACACAAGGCACAGAAGGTCAAGCCAATTCCTAGATGTAAAGTCACCTCCATGAATTCATGATAAACATTCTTAGTAAGTTGGCAGAGTTGAGAAAAAATCCAGCTGCCTGGAAGTACACCCAGGGGTCTTTCTTAATAGAAATATATCCTGGTGTCATCTGTTTCTACTCCTGTTGAAAACAGTCACCACATCATTCTCATTCATTCCTCTGCATTGTACGGCACTTAAGTTAATGAAGATATCACAGAAGCATCCTTATGGGGAGTAGAGAGATTGCCCTCATCTGTCTCCATGTTGTAGGGAGGAAACAGAAGCTCTGGAGTTTCTCTACTGATACATTATGGGAAATGACGGTGCAGATGTAACCATGGTTTCTGCATAATGGCACTGTTATTGCTATTGTTATTTTTATTGGATATTATATTTACATTTCAGATTTTATCCCCTTACCCCATTCCCCCCACCACCCAGGAACCCCTTATCCCATCCCCCCTCCTCCTGCTTCTATGAGGATGTGTCCCCACCTACCCCCCATTCCCACCTCCTCACCCTCGAATTCTCCCCCACTCAGTGTTCAGCCTTCGTGTGAACAAAGATCTCCTCTCTCACCTATGCCCAACAAGGCCATCCTCCCCTACATACACAACTGGAGTCATGGGTCCCTCCCTATGTGCTCCCAGTTGTTATGGTTATTGTTAATTCAGGGTGACTGAACATTCCTGGGTCTTGTGTTCCAAGACAGAGAATATCGCCATGGACAAATGGTTAGTAATAGACAGTGGCAATTTAATAAGACTAAGAAAGACACTTCCAAGTGAGCTAGTGAGCTGGAGAAAGACATGCCTGACTGGTCATAGGTCATTTACTTAGCAGCTGAGATTTTTTGGGGCATTCTTTCTTTGATACACTGGGGCAGGAAGGGTCGAATGTTCTTGGTCAATAGGCTTCTCTCATATGTTAATCTTGATGTTACCCTCTCCAATCCCTATTTTCTCTCTCACACACACTCACAATACTAGCTTTCAATACTCTTTCTGTGGAGGTCAAAGCAGCATGACTTTCTTGGTTAAAGTCTTTGTTTATGTGGTTTTGTGTATCTCAAATGGTTTCATGCTTTTCTAACTTTCTGCAGCTCTCTCTCTGCCTCTACCTGTTTTTTTGTTTTGTTTTGTTTTTTCTTAGTGGACATGGTTTTGAAGCTTGGGGATATAGACACTGTAATTTTATCTTGGAATATGGGCATTTAGGAAAGAAATGAGAGAGGAGAGAGAGAAAGAAAGAGAGAGGGAGGGAGAAAGGAAGGAAGGAAGGAAGGAAGGAAGGAAGGAAGGAAGGAAGGAAGGAAGATATATTCAGAGTCCTTTAAAGGCTTGCCAGAAAAAAATTTATTTAGATACAAGCTGATCAGCCCCCAGAATCCATGCAGATAACATGTTTTTTATCAGCACTTCCATGTTAATTGAAGTTAGATTCTTTTATCCCCAGGGCTCTGCTTCAGAGACCTATGGTGTCTCTTTGGAGCACACTTCCTACCTATTCCTTCCCTACTCTAAGATACCTCCAGAAGCACATTTTCTAGGTACATTAGCCTGCATCATATTTATTCTCCAAGGGGAAGTCTATGCTGTGCAGTGGATTAGCATGATGGGGACCTGTGTCTACCAAGACATAGTTTGGAAAACACCATCACAAAATAGTGTTCTAAATGGGCTAGTATGGCAAGGTTCTTCTCTCCTCTTAGCTCTGTGCTGGCTTACTTGAAAATATCAGTCCTTCAAGACACTTCCTGGCAATTGTTTGTCTTTGTATTTGTATAAAGTCTATATCATGCTCCCCCATTGTAACAAGAGAAACTCAAATCCCTTTTTGGATTTTTGGTCTCATTAATAAAATAATTTATAAATGGACTCAGAAGGAACTACAAGAATAACTTTATTAGGATTTGAGAGAAAAACTATTGTAAACTTAATCTGTAAATCCTGGTGGCCAACAGAAAAAGTGATGGAGGAAAAGTGAGGCCCTTTAAGTTAGCCATAGAGGTCAGAGAAAACAAAAATGTCCAGAGAGCCAGGGAGAACATGCTTAGAAGTGCCCAGGCAAGCTGGCACTTAAGTCAACTTAAGTACAGAGAATCCCTGTTTCAAGGCAATGAATTCATGAGGTACCCATGATTAGAAATAGGAGCTGATATTTTAAAAAGGAAAATCACTCCCAAGAATACAGTAAGCTAATGGACTGGAGAAAGAAATCAAAAAACATCAAGCCAGGAAAACATGAACACCTGTAAGACATTTGGAGACCCACCTCTCCTATTTATATTTGGAGTGTCTCCTAACTTCTAGCATGATGTGATCCTTAGATTCAGCTCAGGCAAGGAAGATATCTAGTAGGCCTTTTCATATTGCCTTTCATAGGATAATCTCAATATTTCCATTTTCAGTCCCCACTCTACTGCCACAAGTATTTTGGTTGCAAACCACCTACTATAAGTAATATAGCTCTTACTGGGTTCCTGCACAGCCTCTGGTTCACTGATGTCCTTCTTTGTGCTATCATTCTGTAATCTACAGACATACCTATACTAATCCTATATTTTCTATATTCCAAACAATTTTTATCCTTGGAATTCATATTTATTTATTTATTTATTTATTTATTTATTTATTTATTTATAGTGTCTAAACCTAGGCTCTTAGAAACTGCATCAGGATAATTACAGCTCAGTGGCAGCCAGTGTTTGGTGAGGTTTCTTTAATTGCCCTTTTCCAAGGTGGTCCACTCACAAAGATATACTTTTGAACATCACAAACTTTCTGAAGCATTGTTAGCCTCCTTTCTGGCTGTGCATTTCCTCCAGGTCAGGTAGAAAGGAGTACATGGTGTTATGCCTTTCAAAATCTTTTCTGGGAGGTTCTCATTTTTACTTCTGAGAGCAACTTAGAGATCCTAGGGTATTTTTGGAACTTTTTAAAGTCTGGTAGTCTGCTTTTCTAAGATTTCATATTGAACTCCTTGTTAAGCTTCAGTTTGCTGCAATTGAAATCATAACATTCAGCAGGTAATTAGATGCTAGAAGTGTACTATTGTTTTAATAAAGTCCTAGAGTCACTCCCATTCCCCAGCTTCCCAACCCCAATGATACCTGAGTTAAATTAAATTGCCCTCACACAACATGAGTAGAGATTTGCCGTGGAAAATGTGAGATTAGGCAAAATGTCAACAGTACATTCATGACAGTTCTTTGAAAAGAGCACTGAAGGCCTGGAACTTTTCTTTGCCTGCAAGTTTTCTCATTTCTGGCTAAGGGCAGATTAAACAACAGGTGTAAGGAAGGATGTAGCAAAGTCATCTTAGGCTAATTACCTTCACTCAGACTCAGCCAATTGCTTCAGCTTGGTCTGTGTTTTTGAGGTAGAAAAAAATGGCTAGTCCTATTTTTGAATTTCAGAAATAACTTCCTTTAATTATTTGAGTCTTGTTTGGGAGGTTTCTTTCTCATCAATTTTTGGAATAGAGTGATAGCTCACTCTTTTATCCACTGGACTCAGGTAATCCTCTTGTCTCAGTCTTCACAGCTGATAGGATGACAGACTCTCACTACTACACCTGCCTCTGCTGGCACTTTGATCTTTGCAGTTCTAAGTGTTGAACAATGAATAAAAGATGCCCAAAAGAAAATCACCTCCCACTAACATTTCTGCAAGCCATCTAGCTGTTTGGAAATTCCATGTTTGTGGACAGGATAAAATGCAGTACTGAAACCTAATTACAATTTACCTCTGGCTACTTTCAGCATCCTGAAATCATTTCTTGACCAGTTCTTTAGTCAGATCAAACATTTGTGTAACTAACAAATGAAGAGATTACTAGGTTCTATCAACTAAAAAGCTAAGAATATAATCTGATAGCATTTGTGGGCTAGAGATTTCTGATGGTTCTACCAGTCTATTTAGAAAATAAGGTGATTTATTTATATATATATGAAACCTTCTGAATCAATTACAACCTTAGAATATAGAATTGGGGCCATATGAATGTGTTTGTGTGTGTGTGTGTGTGTGTGTGTGTGTGTGTGTGTGTGTGTCTGCTAAAAAGAACTCAGGGTCTTAGAAAGTCTAGAAAAATCTCCTATCATTAAACTACCTCCTCAGCTGTGATTTTGTTACTGGTAGGAATTCCTGTATGAGTTTCTTTGTGTCTAAAGGAATAAATTGGCTAACTCATGGGATGTTGATAGTGAAGATATGGATCTATTAGAACTTACTAGAAAGACATATTAAAAACAATCCACAGTGTGAGAATGGGCCCAGTCAAGTTATACAGTTTTCATAACTACTCTTTAGGGTCCAGGGCCGTTTGATTATGGAGGAAAAAAGAAGAAAGAAAGAAAGAAAGAAAGAAAGAAAGAAAGAAAGAAAGGAAACATGATTGTTCCTAGGTATGATGGAGAAGGTTTTCTAGGTATAATGGAGAAGGATTTTTATAGATATTTGGGGAGCACAGCCAGAGACAGGAACATTTAGAAGAGTCCACAGTGGTTGTGGCTAGAGTAAACTGTCATGTGAGTGGAGAAAAGTGGAGGGGAGGGGGAGGGAGAGGGCAGAGAGTGGAACCAGGTGCAGCAACCAGAAGGTACAGAGAAAAGAGGGAGCCAAAATCAATCCTTAGATTATATAGGAAAAAGCAGTCCAGACCCCTGGGCATTTATGATAGGGGGCTGTTATGCTATCCAGGAGAGCCTTGTGACAGGTAGGGACTGAGACAAAAGGGAAAACATAGTGGTCAGGTTGACTTTGATATATTAAATTTGCCCCTCAGCCATTTGTCATAGCTTTGAAACCATTTGCCTTGGCTTTGAAATTTCTAAAGAGCATTGAGTTTTTGAATAAGTGGAACCCTTGAAGCTGTCTCTAATTGTTCATTTTGTTTACCTGAAGGTACCCTATATCCTTAGGTGGGTTTAATGCAGTCCACATGACAGACCTTCTTTTTTACAGGACTCCAGAATTAAGTTCTTTTGTGTCTTCCTACCTCAATTCTAGAATTCAAAAGTTAATGTCAGGGTTTCTAATGAATTGTCCTTTCTTAACAGGTTACAAAAAAGCATTTCAATAAAAAAAAAAAATTCTGAATTTATTTACATATGAATAGCAACAAGGAATACCTTAAAGTCCAACTATCTAAGATAGGTATTTCTGAATTTGTTGCTGCCAGGAGTAATGGCACTAGTGATGGCACTTGTTTTTGTTTGAAACCATGTTTGTTATAGTGAAATATTTAATTGAGATGGAACCACTTATTTTCAGAAGCACAGGAGAACATGTTGGGTGTTGGTTCTAGTTGGTCTTAATTATTAAGGAGTATCTATGAGTAGAGTGTGATTGAAGTGTCACTTCCTGGTTTTAGTATGTCTCTTTTATGCACACTGTAACTACTTGTACTTCAGTACATTTTATTTGTTCACTGATTTTTATTTCTTTTTCTGTGCTGGGATTGTAAGTCAGAGTCTCATCCATGCCATAAGGGTTTCTATCCCTAAGCTATGTGTATATTTGCAAGTGCAGGTTAGGGATAGGCATCTGGTATCTTTCTCCATTGCTTTCTACTATATATATCAAAGCAGATTATCCAACTTGCATCCAAGCTTGCCTATTGGGCTAGTCTAGCTAACCACCTTGCTGTGGGGATTCATTGTCTCTTTGTCAGGCACTCTGGCATTACAATCAGGCCATCACACCTGCCTACCATTCACATAAGAGACGGAGACCTGACCACTGTTTCTCATGTTTTCGGGGGACACATTTGACTCCATAGACATGATTGCTTTTTATCAGGGAAGCCTATGAAGCATTTCCCCTCAATGACAGTAAGATTTACTTTCCTGCCCCTTAATCACTTTGCTTCTGTTAAATTTGATCAATTTATCCTCTCATTGAAGCTTAGCAACTAGTGTATGTATAACTATATTTTTCTAAATTCTTTATAGCAAAATGGCAATAAAGAATGTGTAGTCAGTCCTGAAAAGTTTTAGGTATCTATCATTCATTCACAGACTGACTAGTTGCCTATTTCATCTGACGGAACCACCATCTATGTGATAAACTATGGGGGAGAATACTTTGTGAACAGCCATTTCAGACTATACTTTTTTAATGTTTCCACTACAAAAGCCTGGGCATCATTTATAATGGGCATGCAAAACATCATGTTTCCAAAGCTAAAGTTTATGAGCAATAAAATAGACCATTTGCACAATTAATAGGTAAATTACTAAAAAGAAACAGGCCATTAGATCCACTACTATGGTTTAGAGTATGGGTTGGGGAGGAAGCCAAAGTGAAGTGTGGAAGCCTAAGTTTCCTGAAATGACAGGAACTATCAGTCTGTGGTGAAGGTTATGGTCACTCAAATAGAAACAGAGAAGTGCTGTTACTATGTGGTATCTAAACCACACTCACTGAATATGTGCTTTGAACTTAAAGGCAGAGCTAGATACCTCAGTTACTGAGTATGTGCAAGTGCATTATATGGTAAAGAAAAAAATGCCTGAGCTTGTTTACTTTCACCATTTTATTTTTAAATTTAAAAGTGTCACTTATCGTGTATGTGGTGTATGAGTAAGTGTGTTCATAGGTGTCTAAGAGTGCAATTGTGTGTGTGTGTGTGTGTGTGTGTGTGTGTGTATAGGCCAGAGGTTGATGTTCAATATCTTTATCAATTGCTTATCTTGAGACAGAGCCTTGATTGAACCTATTGCTCACTGACTCTTTAGACACTGAGGGGCCACCAGATTCATGGACCCACCTATCTCAGCTCATATTCCCCAGGTTTACCCATGGGTTCTGGGATAGAACTCATGTCTTCATTCTCACATAGCAAGATCTTTACCCATGAGGCCATATTCCCAGTCTCTCTTCTTTAGTCAAAGACTTTCTAGTGAGCACTTATTGTGGTGAAGTACTATCAAGCCTTACTCTATGCTGAGGTTCTGACTCTGCCATTTTTCTTTCTATTTATGTGGATTAAAAGTAGCTATGTCTCTATCCAAAAGGCTATTGACCATATTGGCTTAAAAATAGGGGCAGATAACAAAATAGACTGTTTGATAGTGTGTGCAGATTCAGAATGTTTGTGATGGTTAATTTCATGATATGTAAAATGAATGCAGCTCCACATGGTGGAGGATTTTTAATTGTCAAAGATAAACAGGGAAACAGGAAAAATAATGTTGCAGGAAATATTTTTAAAAAATGCACCAACCTGTGCTAGTACAGGTTACTCTCTGCCCCTACAGTCTTGATGCCTCCATGGTTAGCCCCAGGCGACGGTCTTTCCAGCTCCAGTTTGTTGGGCTGTAGTGTATGTGGGCATGTGTCTGTTGTGTTAGATTATGGATCCCTCATCTGTCCCCTCCAGGTGGCTGGAGCTACAACTCAGAGGCAGAGCTGCAGGAAATTGACTGTGTTCACTTCATGCCTCACCAGGAGGACATTCATGCAGGACTCTGCTCCAGGGGTGGGGAAAACACAGTCTGAAACTCTGCAGAGTTGGGGATCCCTAAGTCAGGAGGTGGCCAGGAACTGACTGGTCTCAGAACCTTAGGCTCTCAGATGCTGCTGAGAGGTCATGAAAAGGCTGGGAAGGGGGCATACAGGCTAAATCGACCCACAGCTGAAGGGGTGAGGGGGAGAAGATGAGCTCCTGCAGCACCCTGCATGGAAAGGGCTCTTGGTTGCCTTGACTTGCTTGGCTGGCTCATGTCTGGCTTGGCTAGCTCACTTGCTCACTTGAGTTGGTGGCCACCATGGCTAGGAGTATAGATAGGTCCTAGGGGGGAGGTTAGAAGGTGGCTCGATAGTTGAAGACCTTCTCCAAGGTAGTCCATGATCTTAAAATGTTTATTGTCGTGGTGTAAAATGGATGAAGCTATACCCTGTGTTCTCAGGGCTGGCCGGAAGTTAACTACCTTTTGTAAGTAGGAGGGTCTGAGAAGGAATGCTTAATTGGCTAGGCCCTCTGGCCTTTAGGTATCTCATGAATACATGAATATGGAGATGTCTTGAGGCTCTGCAGCCTTTAGTCATACCCTCTACCTGTGCTATGTGACCAATGGCCACAAACCATTCTTTAGGAGGGGCTGTAGAAGGCTGTGGCTATGTGAAAAAAGCCAGGGCTACTAGGAGCAAGCCCAAACTTCTACCATCCCTAAGGGTCTCTGGGGTTCGAAGCCAGCTCAGCCAGGTACCCAGCTGCCTCTCATAGCCCACAACCCCACATCAGTTCACCTGCCTAAGAGCTTCTTATACCTTCCCAGCCATCCAAGCCTACCCCCAACCCCTGCAGCTGGTTTTAACCTAGTAAATCAAAACTCTAGAAGCTTATAGTTATCAGTCAGTTTTATATATCAATAAATTATGTATTCACAAGATGCCCACACAATAACTTCAGAGCCAGTTGATAATGATATAAATTGCCCACCTTGACAAATTGTCCTGTAATTTATTCATCCCTTATAAGATAGTCATAGCTACCTGTGGCTATTTAAAAGTATGTGGAATCTGGATCATCTTTCTCTTCTTCCATTTTCCTTCACCTTTCTGTCCTCTCTATCCTATGTCTAAAAATTTTCCACCCATTTACCTTTTCCACTGCCCAATCACAGGCTCTTACCTAATCATGTGCCTACTCTCACCTGCATATAGACATCAATCCACAAAGTAATACTAATCACAGATGATTCTAAAGAAATCTTAAGAAAGTTGTCAGGAGACCTACATGCATTGTGTGATTTCATTCTCAATGCAAAACTGCAGAATGAAAACTGATATAGTTTATATATTATATTAGAAGACTGGAGTTTGAGAAGTCAAATATCTTCCCCAAGGCACTGAGCTAATGAGTATAAGGGAGGAGGTTCTCAGATCCAAGACATCTGAACCCAGAGGCTTGAGCAATCACCAGATATTGTTGTATTAACAGTGGTACTCAATAAATGCCTCAATCCAGGGCTAGAGAAGTAGCTCAGTGGTTAAAACACTAGCTCCTTGTTCATGGGACCTGAATCTGATTCTTAGCACCTATGTAAGGTCATTCACAATTACCCTTACCTGCAGTACCAGGTAAGTACCCTTTCTGGTCTGGGAAGATACCTGTACTTAAACACATGTACACCTGCAGGAGGAGCTAAGGTGGGAGGAGTAAAGAGAGGAAGAGGAAAAGGAAGGAAGAGGAGAAGGAAGAGGAGGAGCTAGGAGAGACAAAAAATGAGAGAGGCAAACATGGATGCAGATGTTCACTTGTCTCTGTCAGTCAAAGGTAGTTGGTATATCTAGGTTGGGTATTGGGTCACACTTCTGACTGTATAGGCATCTTGTTATTGATCATTACCAAATATATAAAGACTTTGGATAATCTGAGCATTAGAGTCTCATTTTTCTGCCAGGCCTACGTGGTTGGTGGGATGGTCTGGGCAATGCCGAGCCTTGCAGAAACGGTGTATGGGTGTATGGAAGATTGGCAGAGACATCTCCCATGCTGGTGTCTTGTGGATGGCAGGGCTGGTGTTTCTGGTGAGCTGTTTCTAACTGCGGTGCCCACATAGCCTCTGGCCACTGAACATGGAGACTGATCTAGCCAGAGCCGCTGTAGCCTAGACAGTCAGATTGATTGGTGGCCCTTTCTTTTTAAATAATTACTACAATATATCCCTATATAAATACACACACACACACATACACACACACACACACAATTAAATCTGAAAATAAGAACATATTTAGATTTTCTCAGGGCATTTATTATTAGATCTAAATCTCATATCTACCATAGGGATCATAGCTCTATTTGGGTATTTTTCTAGGTAGCCTCTGAGGTACTTCATCTTCAGACTGGTTAATAAAGCCTGAAAACCCCTTGATCTTCAAAATGTAAATTACTTGTGAGGCTATGTGTTCCTGGATGAAACTCCCCTTGGATCTCTTCTACTTCTGTCTGCCAAAGTGCAGGCACAAATCTCCCTCTTGCCTCTTCAATAAATTAGAGTGGGCACCTGGCTCCATTTTTCTGTCTTGCTTTCCTTGCTATTTGGAAAGCTGTGCTGAATAAATACTAAAATGGCTGTTTTCTGATTCTACTTTATTTCTACTACCCACATCAATCATCACAATCACCTATAGAGACACTTATGTCAAAGGCTAAGGCAGCTGATAAAATTTCATTCTTGCAGGTTAGGTTATGAATTCTGAATAGCCAGCAAACTGAAAAGAAAGTACTTACAAAGGATCTTTGTGATGGCACCAGATTGCTGAAATATTTTTACCACTAACAAAAGCATTTTTGTGGCATTCAAACCTGAAGCACACAAAACTTGGATTTTTAACGGTATAAACTGCACTGCTTACAGCTGGGACTTTTAAAAAAATTGAGTGCAATTTATTATGCAGACAGTCTTCATATTCAAGTTAGTGTCTGTGCCTAACGCCTTTAAAACATTTGGAGAAACTTTGTGTGTGTGTGTGTGTGTGTGTGTGTGTGTGTGTGTGTGTGTTATTTGTGTGTTTTTATGAACAACAGTAAGAAGTATAAGATAAAAATACTGAGTTTCTAAGCAAAGTAATCTCAAAAGACTTGTTAAATAATACTTTGATTTCCTGATTCATTGTTGTGACCATGTAAAGGCTGTTATGTGTGTATGTGTGTGACTATGTAGACGTGGAGGACAGAGATCAACCTAGGGTACCATACCTCGAGATGTTGTTCACCGTCTTTTTTGAGACAGATTTTCTCATTGGCTTGGAACTAATTTGAATACTAATTTGGATTATTCATTTGGCCAGCAAGCCTCAGGGCTCTACCTGACTATACTTCCTCAGAACTTGAGACTTACATATATCTCTTAGGCTTTTTCCATGGATTCTAAGAATACCAGTCAGGTCAGAGAAAATATTTTACTTTCTGTGCCATTTCTTCATCCCCTGTTCTGTTTGTTTTTAATTCTAAATATTTGTTTAACTTTTTTACATTTAAATTTCACAGTTTGGTGAAGACAGATGTTTTGAAGCTGTATGATGCAATATAATATGAAATCAGAAATTTTAGTCTTGGCTTATGACATGTACAGTTTTCTGTCTTAATTCTTTCTGTAGACATTGCTGGAGGAGAGTCAATTCAATTTTTTTTTTATTGTTGGCTGATTTGTAGAAAGCACTTAGCTAGATGCATCCACATGGAGAAAAGTTTATAAATATTAAATATACCACCTGACATAAAGGTTTTGATGTTACAGCCCCCATAAACATGGTTAACATTAATAGAAACATACTTTTGGGGCTACTGATATGCATGTCAATTCTTTCTTATGATGCTGGGCAACATCTGTGCCCTATCAGTCAGATGGTCATGAAGATGAAGAACAGCAGTCATTGTCTACTGTATTGTGATGCTGGTAAGTGTGGCATATTAGGAGTGTTAAATGCATTTTCTTTCTTAAGATATTGTTAAGACTCCATGGATTTATTTTAGAGGTCAGATTTAGGTACATCGGTATTTAGAGACAAGTCCTCTTCTGATGCCACTTTGGGCATATGGAAAGGCTGTATAAGGATTGTCTTTTCATGGAAAAACTGAGCACCAGAAATAATTTAGTGAGCAAAGTGTTTGACTTGTAAGAACTGAACAAAACCATCCAGAATCTAAACATGGAAATAGAAACATTAAAGAAATCACAAAGGAATACAAACCAGATGATAAAAAACCTAGGAAAGAGATCAGGAGTCATAGATGCATACATCACCAACAGAATGCAAGAGATAGAAGAGAGAATCTGAGTCATAGAAGATATCGTGGAAAACACTGACACAACAGTCAATGAAAATACACAATGTAAAAAGCTCCTAACCCAAAACATCTAGGAAATCCAGGAAACAATGAGAAGACCAAACCTAAGGACAATATACATAGAAAAGAGCAAAGATTCTCAGTTCAAAGGCCCAGTAAATATCTTCAACAAAATTATAGAAGAAAACTTCCCTAACCTAAAAACAAAATGCCCATAAACGTACAAGAAGTCTACAGAACCCCAAATAGATTGGACCAGAAATGAAATTACTCTTGTCACATAATAATCAAAACACCAAATGCACAAAATAAAGAAAAAATATTAAAAGCAGTAAGGGAAAAGGTCAAGTAACATATAAAGGCAGACCTATCAGAATTACACCAGACTTCTCAACAAAGACTCCAAAAGCCAGAAGATCCTGGGCAGATCTCATATACACCCTAAAAGAACAAAAATGCCAGCCCAGACTACTATACTCAGCAAAACACTCTCAATTACCATAGAGGGAGAAACCAAGATATTCTATGACAAAACCAAATTTAAACAATATCTTTGGACAAATCTATACTAACAAAGGATTATAGATGGAAAACTTCCAACACAAAAGTAGAAACTACTCCCAAGTAGAAGCAAGAAAGTAATCTTTCAACAAACCCAAAAGAAGATAGCCACAACAACTTAGTTCCACTTCTAACAAAAATAACAGGAAGCAACAATCACTGGCTCTTAGTATCTCTTAGCATCAATGTACTCAATTCCCCAATAAAAAGACATAGACTAACGGACTGGATAAGTAAAGTAAACAGGACCCAGCATTTTGTTGCATACAGGAAACAAATCTCACTGACTTAAAAAGACATTACCTCAGAGTAAAAGGCTGGAATTTTTTTCCCAAATAGATGATCCCAAGAAACAAGCTGGAGTAACCATGTTAATATTGAATAAAATTGACATCCAACCAAAAGTTATCAAAAAAGATGAGGAAGGACATTTTATACTCATCAAAGTGAAAATTTACCAAGATCAATTCTCAATTCTGAATATCTATGCCCCAAATGCTAGGGCATCAACATTCATAAAAGAAACTTCACTAAAGCTCAAAACATATATCGCACCTCACACAATAATACTGGGAAACTTCAACACCCCACTCTCATCAATGGACAGATCATGGAAACAGAAACTAAACAGAGACACAATGAAACTAACAGAAGTTGTGAACCAACTGGATTTAACAGATATCTATTAGGCATTTTATCCTAAAACAAAAGAATGAACCTTCTTCTCGGCACCTCATGGTACTTTCTTCAAATTGACCATATCAGTAAGTCACATAATAAGTCTCAAGAGATACAAGAAGTTTGAAATAATCCGATGCATCCTATCATATCAGTATGCATTAAGGCTGATCTTCAGTAACAACAGAAAACAATAGAAAGCCCACATACAGATTTAAGCTTATCAACTCAATGATAATTTGGCCAAGGAAGAAATAAGAAAGAAATTAAAAAACTTTAGAATTTGATGAAAATTAAAAAACATCATACCCAAATTTATGGAATACAACTAAAACAGTGGTACGTGGAAACTCATAGCTCTGAGTACCTCCATAAATAAATTAGAGCATACAATAGTAACTTAGCTACACATCTGAAAGATGTAGAACAAAATTAAGCAAATACACCAAAGACAAGTAGACTACAGGAAAAAAATCAAACTTAGGAGTGAAATCAACCATGTGGAAACAAAGAGAATACAAGTAATCAACAAAACCAAGAGCTGGTTGGTTGAGAAAATCAACAAGATAAATTAAACCTTTAGCCAGACTAACCAGAGGGTATAGAGACAGCATCCAAATTAACAAAATCAGAAATGAAAAGGGAGACATAACAACAGAAACTGAACAAATTTTTTAAAAATACAAGATCCTACTACAAAAGCCTTTACTCAACAAAACTGGAAAATCTTGGTGAAATGGACAATTTTCTAGACATATACCAGCTAATAAAGCTAAATCAGGATCAGATAAACCATATAAACAGTTCCATAACCCCTAAGGAAATAGAAGCAGATAGAAGAAGTTATTAAATGTTTCCTAACAAAAAAAAAAAAAAAAAAAAAGCCCAGAACCAGATGGTTTTAGTGCAGAATTCTGTCAGACCTACAAATAAGACGTAATAACAATACTCTTCAAACTATCCCACAAAATAGAAACAGAAGGAACACTATTTAATTCATTCTATGAAGCCACAGTTATGCTGATAATAAAACCACACAAACACCCAACAAAAATAAGAGAACTTCAAACAAAATTTTCTTATGAATATTGATGGAAAAATACTTTAAAAATTTCACAAAAAAATGAATCCAAGAACACATCAAAATGGCAATTTACTATGATCAAGTGGGTTCATCCCAGGGGTGCAGAGATGGTTCAATATATTGAAATCCATCAGTGCAGTCCACTATTTAAACAAACTCAAAGAAAAAAAAAAAACACATGATAATCTCATTAGATCCTAAAAAAAGCATTTGACAAAATAGGATCTCATAAAATTACAAAGCTTCTGTAAGGCAAAGGACACTGTCATCAGCACAAAATGGCAATGTACACATTGGGAAAAGATGTTTACCAATCCTACATCCAGTAGAAGACTAATATCCAATATACACAAAGAATTCAAGAAGTACCTTGAGTACTCCTGAGAACTAAATAACCCTATTTAAAAAAAAATGGGCTACAGTGCTAAACAAAGAACTCTCATCTGAGGAATATCGAGTAGCCAAGAAGCACCTAAAGAAATGTTCAATATCTTTAATGATCAGAGAAATGCAAATCAAAATGACACTGAGATTCCATCTCACACCAGTCAGAATGGCTAATTCAAAAAACTCAAGTGATAGCAGATGCTGGCAAGGATGTGGAGAAAATGAAAGACTCCTCCATTGTGGGTGCCATTTCAAGCTGATACAACCACTCTGGAAATCAGTCTGGTGGTTCCTCAGAAAATTGGACATAGTACTACCTGAGGACCCAGCTATACTACTCCTGGTATATAGCCAAAAAATGCTTCAACTTATAATAAGGACACATGCTCCACCATATTCATAGCAAGCTTATTTATAATAGCCAGAAGCTGTAAACAACCCAGATGTCCCTCAACAGAGGAATGGATACTGAAAATGTGGTACATTTACACAATGGAGTACTACTCTGCCATTAAAAACAATGACTTCATGAAATTTGCAGGCACATGGATAGAACTAGAAAATATCCTGAATGAGGTAAGACAGTCACAAAATAACACACATGGTATGTACTGACTGACAAGTGGATATTAGGAAAACAGCTTAGAATACCCATGATACAACTTACAGACCATATGAAGCTCAAGAAGAAGGAAGACCAATGTTTGGATGCTTAAGTCCTACTTAGAAGTGTGATCAAAATAATCACAGAAAGTAGAAGGTGGAAGGAACTTGGGAAGAAAAGTGGGAGGGGAGAGAAAAAAAGGGACAGGATCCAGTGTGGGAAGAGACAGGGAGGATGTATAGAGGGTCAGGGAATTGAACAGTGATGTGTTTCAATCAGGGATGGGAAACTGGGAGTAGCCAACATAAAGTTCCAGATTCTAGGAAAACAAGAGACTCACAGGACCTAATGGGAATATTAGATGAAATATTAAACAATGGGAAGAAAAGGCCTGTAGAGGCCATATCCAAAGGTTAGGCATGGATCCCAGTTGAGGAATTGGGTCACCCACCCTTCTTAAAATTTTAACCCAGAATTGCTTCTGTCTAAAGGATATACAGAGACCAAGAGTGGAACAGAGACTGAAAGAAAGGCCATCCAGAGACTGCCCTACCTGGAGATACATCTCATATGCAGCCACCAAAGTCAGTCATTATTGTTGATGCCAAGAAATGCTTGCTGAGAGGAGCCTGATATGAATATCTACTGAGAGGCTCTGCCATAACCTGTGCACCACGAGGACCCCAATGGAAAAGTTAGGGGAAGGAGTAAAGGAGCTGAGGGACTTTGTAATCCCATAGGAAGAATAGCCATATCAACCAACCAGACACCCCAGATCTCCCAGGGACCAAACTATCAACCAAAGAATACACATGGAGGTACCCATGGCTTCAGCTGTATATTTAGCAGAATATGGCCTTATCTGCCATCAATGGAAAGGGAGGCACTAGATTCTGTGAAGGTTTGATGCCCCAGCATAGGGGAATGCTAGGGCAGTGAGGCAAAAGTTGGGTACATAGGTGGGGGAGCACCTTCACTGAAGCAGGGGAGAAGGAATCAGATAGGGGATTTGTGGAGGAGAAATTAGAAAGGGGAATAACATTTGAAATGTAAATAAATAAAATAACTAATAAAAATTTAAAATAAAGAAGAAATCCTAGATTTAATCTTCAGAACCTGTGTTTTTAAAAAGCATGCTGTTGGTATCCAAATAGAATCTCGGAACTAGAGAAAAAGATGTAGGGCATTCATGTGCCATGCTGGCTAGATAACCTTGCTTGCTTTTTGATATTCAATCCATTGAAGACATTGTCTCAAGAATAAAGAAGGTCACTGGCATCTTCTGAGGAGTGACACTTTAGATTGTCCTTTGATGTGTTGGACTTAATACACATCACAGGTAATTGCATCTGCATACACATGAAAACACACACACACACACACACACACACACACACACACACAGAGAGAGAGAGAGAGAGAGAGAGCAAGAGAGAGAGAGAGAGAGAGAGGAATAGAGACAGAGAGAGAGACAGAGACAGACAAGAGATATAGAGAGACAGAGAGACAAAGAAGGAAAGAGATAGATATTATAACACATAAACACAGGAAAGCTAGAGACAAATTAGCCTGGCAGAAATTAAGTGATAGATGAACACTAAATGTAAGAATAAGATTTAGTCAGATGGTGAATAATCCCTAAATATAGGACTCAGCAGGGGAGAAATCCTAGAACTACATCGAAATAGAGAAAAAGGAGAAAGAAAAACAGCTTTTCCTGTTCTCTAGATGTGCCAGCTCAATCAACATTGCTTCATGTCAGATGTGGGATGCAGCTTCCTCAGACATTTCAATCCCACTGTCACCTGACCACAGATATTTAAGAAGCTTTAAGCAAGGACACAAAAGGAACTATTCAGCAAAATCCAGTTGGCCTATAGAGATGTGAGAAATAACAAAACAGTTCTCTACTTTTGCAATGGTTTTAGGCTAGTTGATTTCATAAGGCTAGATCACTAAGATACTAGAGATTTGAAGGATTGATCAAATCAGTTCAAACACATGGACATTATACATCCAGCAATAATTAGGAGTCATTTGCTACTTCCGAATTTCTGGATATAATTTTTAAATAAATTATGTAAAATCTCAACTATAAATTTTCCCAATCAGATATATTCACTAAAACACTGTCATGGTAGATGTGTTCCATAGGCACAATGTCATGACAGGTTGACCTTAGCCTTCATGTGCACACTCAAACATGTGTACATACATCCATTTGTGTGATGTGTGCATTGACATATTACTGTCTGAATTGGGTGTTTCTATGTCCTTGGTATGTATTCAATATCCACTCTTGTTCAGAAGCACTTTACCTAATGAGCCATTTCCCCAGTCCCATCTAACTTTTAATTTAATTGATATTTCTGAGACAGACTCACTGTAATCCTCCATTTGATTGTGAGAGCTTGCTCTCAACTCATACCCTTGCTCCAGTCTCCTGAGAAGATGGGACTGTGGTTGTGATTCAACTTGCCTGACTTCAGCATAATATTTTTTGAAATGCACCTGTCCCTGAGCCTTTTGACAATGAGATCTTTGGAACTTCTGACATGATTAAATTTTGATAGCAAAGGAGTTCTGAGGAGGTTTGGGGATTTCCAAGACTTTAGGCAGTGAAGTATTACAGTATAGGTTTTAAAATCCTTATTTGGGAAGCCACACAGGAAATAGACTATGAAACTGAGATATACTGAAAGCCAGAGATTCAATCTGATTCAGAGATTCCATGTCTGACATTCTCAGAAAGAAAGATAAACAGGTCAAATTTCAGGATAAAAAGTAAATTTGATTATTTTTAAAGAAAGGGGAACTATAAAAAATTGAATCAAAACAAGTGGCAGAAGCTCTGAGAGAATGTGTGACAAAGTAAGTATCCCAATAAGAAAGAAAGCCTCTGTGTAGGAGGAAAGGCCTGTGTTTGGAAAGATCAGTCAGAAAGTAAGGACCATACTTGGAGGGAAATCTCAAAAGGAAGGCATAGTACATTGAATTGCATGGGGCTATTAAGTAAGCATTCATTGTTCAACTAGTAAAATTCTTTACCCTTTAATAATGGTGCACATCACAGTTAATTACTGCAAGCAAAGATCATGGGTGCCTCCTGCAGATAAAGTCAATTATCTTATATTAATCTAAAATCCATTATGAATAATACACTAGGAGAATTTTTCTGTAAAACATGGTAAAAAATAAATGGAGAGGAAAATACTGAGTTCAGTACTAATACCCATGTATGAGGGCTGGGGTTGGAGGCCAGGAGGATTTCAGGCTTTCTCCTTTATTGCTCTTTGTGACAGTATATTTTCATTAAAGCTGGAATCCAACAGTTCAGCTAGACTGTTCATCGAGTTTTAGGGATCCAGCCATCTTCAGTCTCAACCACTGAGGCCAGAGACTCAAGTTTTCCCATGGGAGCTAGAAACCAAGCTCAGACTCTCCTGCTTTCAAAGCAGATACCTTACTGACTAAGCCTTCCTTTCATCCTTGTATTCTGCTTTAAGTCACTAAGTAGCTAATTAAGTGAGGAATTCTATTAGTCAGCACAAGATCATTGGGATACCTGCTCTTAGATCGTGTTGATCTACAGAGAGCAAGGAGAGAAAGGTATCATAGGTGACATGAATTAGATGTTAGAAACTGACATTCTTCAACTCTTATGAGATGAACTCCCCACTAGCTTCTTCTAAACTAAATCATGATAGGCTCCACCTCACCTACTATGCATTCAGGCTTATCTACACTGTCCTTATCTGTTCTCTTATTGTCTATAAGCATTAGAATATATCATATTGAAAGTTGGTAATTACAAAGAAAATATTAAACTTCAAAATATAAGTATGGTTTCTACTGAATGAGCACTGGTTTCACATGATTAGTATCTTAATTAGTTTCCCCAGTGCTTATGACAATATACAAGACAAACTAACTTTTAAAAAAAAAAAGATGAATTTGGCTATTTGAGGATACAATCTACCATGGAGGAAAAAGGCATGAAACTCAGAAGACAAGGCAGCTGATCACATTACATCCACTGTCAGGAAGCAGAGAGATGGAAGCTGGTGCTCACCTTGCTTTCTCTTTTTATATAGTACAGCACCCCAAGCCATGAAACAGTGCTCCCCACATTCATGCACTATAGTTCTTCTTGCTCAATTAATCTAATCTAGAGTCCCCTCACCTACAGAGTGGTGGCGTCCGTGATGATAACAAGTACTATTAAGTTGATAATCAACATTGATCTTTGCAAAAGAGTTATTAAAAGTTAAGGAACATCTACGGGAGTGTTGCTGAGAGCCAATGAGGGTTAATACAGACTAAAATCAAGAACAAATGGGTTGTGGCTAATCTGGTGTTGTTATGTGTAACTTTGTGTACTGTTTCCTTTTGTTTTCAAGTAGAACACAAGAACCTGTATCACTTTATTATATTTCCTCCACACTTAATATCAATTTGTTTTATGTATATTTATTTGTTTTATTATTTAAGCATAAAAAATCATGTGATATGTTTATTTTTATGTCTTATTTAGTTTAGCAGATTGTCCACCAGATTCATGTAAATTATGGAAAATGGAGCAATCTGCTTTTTAGAGTTGAGTAGCACACATATGCTGCATAGTTTTCTTTAATTGATGAACACATGTGTTCAATCCATATTTTGGATATGGTTATGAACACAGGGTTGCACACGCCTTCATGAGATTGCTGCTATTAATATAAATAGGTTGTATGTTCTACAGAGAGCTTATTAGACAAATTATCCATCTTTCTCCTGAAGAGCTTGAACAGTAGTTATTAGAATCATTCCACAGATGGACATAACAGAGTCTGAGAAAGACATAAAGACAGAGGTATACATGCACACACACAGAGAGAGAGAGGGGGGGGAGAAAGAGGGAGGGAGGGAGAGAGAGAGAGAGAGAGAGAGAGAGAGAGAGAGAGAGAGAAAGAGAGAGAGAAAGGAGAGTACAAGCCTTTAGTCCCAGGAGAGTACAATCCTTTAATCCCTGAGTAAAACAGATCTCTGAGTTCAAGGCTAGCCTTAGACAAATAAATTCCAAATCTAGATGAGGTGGTACAAATCTAGATGAGCTGGGCAAACCTTCTACTGAAAGCCTACATAAGGACATTGGAAGAAAGAAGACTCACTCTTCTTTGCCTACTTACAGTTACTTGCTAGCATGTCTCTTGGAATCTACTTCTTCAGGATCCCAGCTTATACAGAAAGCCTGGTGAAACAACTTACCTTGTGGGATTAAGCAACTTCTAGATTTTTGGACATTACATTAACAGGTGTCCATTGTTGGGCTAATTGGACTACAGACTGTAAGTCATTCAAATAAATTCCCTAAAGAAGAGAGACATTCAAAAAGTTCTATGACTCTAAAGAACCCTGACTAATACAGCATCAAAGGTATAGAGGACTTTTGGAGAACTAATCTTCTGTCTGCATTAGAATACTAGAATCCTGGGTTCTAATATTATTGTACGAATGCTGCAGCAATGGGATAGATGAACTTGCCAATGGCAGTGAGGGCAAGCAGGAAGAAAGAAAATATTCTTCTTGTCTGTCCTTTTATCTTAACTGCCAAATATTGGTACTGCTCAAATTTTGGGTTGGTTTTCCTGCTTCAAATGATCTAAAAAAGAATATCCTTCACAGTACTGTCTAGTGGCTTTCATTTAAACTGATTTCAGATCTGGTCAAGTTGACAGTCATGATTAGTCACCACAGTTTATATACTCAGATATAGAATTACTGGGCCATAAATTAATTTATTAATTATTAATAAATTAATAAAAGAATGATTTATTTAGAGACATCTATTTTATTTTCTATAAAGTCAGTGTCAGTATATATCTCTACACGATGCACATGGGATTCTCTTTTGCCACACCTCCTTGTCAAGATTCACTGTTATAATTGGTTCTTTTTCCCTCTACCTTTCCTTCTTTCTCCACCTCCCCTTTCCCTCTCCTTTGAGGAGGTATAATTAGTTGCCACAAAAATGATGTTTACTTGAAGCACTTCTATTCAGCAAATTGATATGGAAGTCAACATCTACAATGCAGGATTTAGCAAGAAACTTCTTAGCATCTTCTTTCTTAAGAGTAAAAGCTTAGGGATCAAAGCCAGGACATTGTGCATCCAATGATGGCTTCTGCCATAGAGCTACAAGCGTCATCTGTACTTTGTGAAATCTAGGAAAAAATTGTACCTTAGAGCTACATGTATAACCTCAGTATTTCCTTTGCTAATGAGAGATTTCCCAGGTAAACACAGGCATAAGAATCTGCCTTGCATTATTTTCCTCACTGCTGTGACAAAATGCCTTGTACAGTGTGAATTTACTGGGAGAAAATGATTTATTTTTAGCTCACAGCTGTACTTAGAGTCCGTCATGTCAGAAAGGTCATGAGGGCAGTTCACACAGTCAGGAAGCAAAGGGAGATGGGTGCCTATGCTTGGCTAGCTTATTCTTTTATACAGTCCAGGACCTAAGGCCAGAAAATGTTTCCACCTTACCTCAGAGTAGGTCTTCTCTTTGATTAACCAAATTAAAACAAATACCTCTCAGGGGTTTTCCTGATAGCTTTCTAGGTGATCCACATACAGTATTGTTCACAATATACTCTTGACTTTTTGAATATTCTGCTACCAGAATTAATTGCTTAGGGAACAATGATAAAATCCTAGTTTTTCTAAGACTTTGTGAGTGAGACGTGATGCTTTTTGTGTCATACTGTATGTTTCTTGGATTTATAGTACTAATTCGGTGACTGTTGAATTCACCTGCTTTATTTATCCCAAAGAGAAACTTCAGCAGAATTGCAGAAGGACTGTACAAGGAAGGTCTGTGACTGTACTGCTTAAATTTTGTACAGATCTCAGAAAAGAGAATCCAAACAAAATCCTTCCGTATGTGAAAGCAGCTCATAGCAAGGTACATGAATTTAGGATGCTTGGCAAAGATGGCAAAAGCATGAGGATCCTCAGAAGTGGGGAAGCATTGGGTTCAGATTGGGGGCAGAGGGTTCAGATTGATTTACATTGTGTCCAAATTTGAGCATTTATTTCTCAGCTAACAGAACAAACTATGTTAACCCTGCTTGAATTTTTTGGAAAATGAACATTTGGTATGCTTCTTCCAACATTTAATATTAACATGAACAGATGTTTGCATGTTTACTCCAGCTATTCTCCTGTCAGGATAAGTATCTTATTTAGCTTTTACTGCTGTGAACATACACCATGACCAAGGCAAGTTTTATAAATAACAACATTTAACTGGAGCTGACTTACTGTTTCAGAGTTTCAGTCCATTATTGTAAAGGCAGGAATGTGGCTGTATCCAGGCTGGTATGATGCAGGAGAATCTGAGAGTTCTACATCATCATCTGAAGTCTGCTTGCAGAATATGGGCTTCTTTGCAGCTAGGATGAGGGTCTTAAAGCCCACATCCACAGTGACACACCTACTCCAAAAAGGCCACACCTACTCCAACAGGGCCACACCTTCTAATAGAGCAACTCCTGGGCTGAACATATACAAACTATAACAATAAGCATTTGTGCATTTTGTTTACAGTTGAAAGAAAGCTCTTCAAACTTTTTTGCTCGTATATATCTATGCGAAGGGCCTAACTCTCATTCCCTCCAACAGTTCTTCCTTCCTTCATCCCAACCTGCCATAATTTTTCCTTAGAAAATATCAAAATTTCTTGCGATAACATTTTGTTTTTGTAAACTGTTCAGTTTCTAATCCTAGTGTATGTTATTATAAAGAGATAAATAAAAAAATTGTATCATAAAATGGCTTGCTCCTGGAATTGAAAGATTTGTATTGCTCTTAACCTTGTTCAGAGAAATATTTTATTGCAAAGATCATAGTTATTGTAAAGGTTTGTGACTGTTCAAAGTTCTGAAAATAAGTGGTCATGAATACTCAGCTGTAGATGAAACAAAGAAGTCATCATGCTTAAGAGTGTAGAACATGATTTAGGCACAGAGAACTAGGCTGAAAGAATGTAAAATCCACTACATAGAGAAGAGTATAATGATATGTTGACTGTGTGACATAATGTAGATATTACACACTTCAACACCTCAACTCAAAGCAGGTGTGGTGACCTTCTCAGTGACCCTCACAAGGTCAGGTAAAGCTCCTGCATGGAGGATGGAGGGACTCTTAATACCTACTCATCACTGGATTAGGAGGGACAGGCAGTTGATGGGTGCTGAGTGAAGGGAACTTTTCCTTCAGGTTCAAGGTGTAGCTGGCCCATTTGGAGACTATAACTCAATATACTAATTTGAGGTAATACAAATATTAAGACTACAGCAATAGAGAAAATTTAATATCTGAATAGCACCTTCTAGAAGAATTATAAACATGGGTGGACAGAGATGAGAAGATCATGAATAAGATGAATACCACACATTTAACCATGCTTCTATGCTCAACTATAATCTTTATCAGTTTACTATCTTATATTAACTGAGCGTCTAGCAAAAGAAAATTGATTTCCTCATGAAGTAACAAAAATATAGTATAGATTCAGGCCATGTGGTTGTTATCATTGTTCTTTATTTTATTTTTTAACAACATACTGACTCTAGTTAGTTCTGCCAACATACAGATGGATTGTTGCTTCTCTATCTGACCAGCAGACAGGAATGAAGCAAGTCGGAGTTCTTCTCAACGCAGTTTATTCAGGATCCTTTACAATCTCCTCTCTGGAAGCCCTTCTCTCTCAGTCTCTTAATGGCCATCCTTTTATATGCCTGCCTGTCCCAATCAGCACCTTCCTCGTGGGCATGCCTCATTGGTGCACCTCAAACAGCCCAATTCTCATGGCAGCGAGTCTGCGCAGTAGTTCTCTGGTTGTGACTCACTTTGTGAAAGGAGCTCTGTGTGCAAACTGCCAAGAAGCGGCGCCATTCCTAAGATTTGACAGGTTCCATTCATAAGATTTGCCCCAGGCGCCATTTTAGCTGGCCACACCACTGCACCCGCTCCTCACAATGGATTATATTTTACTTAACCTAACACAGTTGTTGTGGTACTCGAATTAAACCTACAACCAAGTATCTGGGTATGTTGTTAGCAATTGCAATCTCTATTATTTAACAGGTTTTCTGAAGATGTTGGTAACTATAAGGAATTTAAAGGGAAGAATTTGAAAATTCCTCAGACCTAACTTCTAGTGAGTCAACCATCAATTACAAAATAGGATTTATTTGTGCCATTTAGGTTTATATCCTAACTTTATTCTTCTGTTGAACATTATATTTTGGAATGGGAAAGTTTAAGTTTATTTTCTTTGGAACAAAATGCTTTGGTGGCTTCTATCACTGTAGTGAAGATGGGTTTTGGCCCTTTCATTGTGATTATTTTAGCACAATATAATATTCCATTAAGGGGTCTGTGAGCTGATGTTTGCATATTTTGTTTAACTTACTCATTTGTTCTTGTGACTCCATTGGTTCAGAGATACCAGAGGAGTGAACATTGTCAGACACACACTCCTATTACATTTCACAGATGGTTCTGTTTCAGAATGGTTGAAAGTGTGGGATGTGGTGTGTTCATTGCACTCATACATTAAACATGTCACTGTCTATAACACTGGACCAACCACCTCTCCTGGCTACAGGGTGTGTGTCTGACAATAATAATTTCATTTTCCCTTGGAACTCAGAGGCATAGGTTTTACACACACCCACCCACACACACACACACACAGGTGTGCATCCACACATACCTACACACCTCACACACACAAAGCAGAAGTAGTTTTTCAGTAGTGTTATTGCATTTGTTTTTATAAAAATACATTTATAAAAAATACAACAAATAAATATGGGCTGTGCAGACTGACAGTAAAGTACTGTCTCATAAGTATGAAAAACAGAGTTTCTGCTCCCCAGCTGGACCTAGTGTTGCCACTTGTAATTCTAACACTGGGTATAGGAAGGGAAGAGAGAAAGAGAGAGAGAGAGAGAGAGAGAGAGAGAGAGAGAGAGAGAGAGAGAGACTGACTATTGGAGCTTGCTGGCCGTCCAGTCTTACCAACATGCAAGCATTCCATTCAGTTATTAATCCTGTTTCCAAACATAAGATGGAATGTGATGAAGAAAGACACTTAGTGTCAACTTCTGTAAGACACAGACACCTACAATACACACTTATGCTTACACACACATTGCACAGAGGACTGCACACATGCAAACTAAAAGAAAGCTTTTTAAAAAGAAACAAAGGTGTTCAGAAGAACACTTCAAATTTCTAAAGATAGTACAAACCTAGAAACCAATGATTCTAATGTCAACATCTCAAATTTTGATGAAAAGTCAGTATCTCCTGATGAGTTTGATTAAAAATAGAAAATGAAGTGTCCACATTCTCAGTGTCTGAGACTGCTCCATAACCTATGCTCTTACAAACATTCCAGAGTATTCTAAGTCAAGCAACCATGGAATATATTTCAAACAGCGCCACATTTGGATTTCTAGAGAAAGTATTCACTTGTTCTTTGATTACATTACAAGTCTTTCTAAGCTATCCTAAGAAAATCATATGTTTGATTTTAAATATTTTATAATATATATATACATATATTATATATATATATATATATAATTTATGTATATATAACATATACAGATACATAGTTTGAGTCAATGGTAGGTCACTGTTCTCTGAGGGTATGACATATTCATGGTACGTTTCTCATTTACCAGCAGATGAGTAGAAATGATCAAAATACATTGTTAATTGAATAACCTAAATAAGACTCTACCATATATTTGTTGCTTACCATCCCTTCATTGAAATGACTTTGTTCAACTTCAGATTGAGATTTATCGAACTACGTCAAACAAGTTTAGGCAAAATGGATTTTTAAACAACTAGAACAGTAATTGAAATATTTATCTGTGCAGATGGTTTTGTTTCATTGTCATTTTTTCTTTTTTAACGCAGATGAATAAATAGAAAAAATAATTAAGGAAATTGTGTGTACTTGAGAAGATCTCTAAAAAAATTGAAGGCTTTATACTTAGTAAACATCTGCAGTAATGACTATAATATTGGTTCAAGAATAATTCCTCTGAGGAACTATGTGTGATGTCTTTTCACCCTATCTATAATAGGAGTGACTACACATAATATAGAAATTATATTACTGAGGTTTCAAGCCATAAAATCTGAATTTACATTTTTCTTCCTGTGTGAGGTTGAAGAATTTACTAATCATTTTTTGCTTCCATTTCTTTTACAGCGAAATGAGAGGAGAAAATTTTCTAGAATTGTTGGAATGATTGAATAAGATAAGCTATATGAGCCTTGTTTTGAATGCTAATGGTACAGAAATCCAATTTTGATTCTTTGGTTGGAAAATTGAAAGAAATAGGCATGCATACTTGTAATAGAAATGGTATTAGATATTTCCCAAGAACTCTACTCTCCCCTAAATATTAGCATTTTCTCTCTTAGATTTTCATATATTGTCCAAAATCTACTACAAATTTATTTCTTTCTGACTTGCAATAAAGCTAAAGATCAATTTTTAATTTTCTCATGTGACGTATTTTGAAGTCTAAATGATAAGATTCTGTTTTCCATTTTATTTTCCAGCCAGTTGACTTGACTATCACAGGTGTTTTAAGAACAATATGGGGTTTTGTTATTTTTGAAACCATCATAGAGTACAGAGAATTGTTATGAAGTTACTCAGTGACCTAATTATTTAAAATGACTGTGGTCTAATGGTCCATTTTTAACCAAAATGGCATTATGCAGCTTGTGATGAGATCTCTGTGAAGATAAGAGAGATAGTGAGGCTGGCAAGATGACTCATTTGGTAAAATTCTTACTGCACAAGAAGTGAACATGTATTCTATCTCCAAATCCCATGTAAAAATAGTACTACACAGTATTCCACAGCTTTAACCCAGTGCTAAGAATATGACAGCTAAGTCCCCCTGATTTTCAGGCCAAAGAACACAGGCTCAGTGATAAGCTCTATCTCACAAAAACAAAAAACAAACAAACAAAAACAAACATAAAAAATAAGATAGAGAACAGTTGAGGAATATACACAATGTTGACCTCCAACCTTCAGACACACACACACACACACACACAAATGGAAACATTATAATTATATATATTTTATGGCTATTTTTTTCTTTGTGATTTTACTTTATCTCATGCCTATGGATATTTTGTCTGTCTGTTTGTTTGTTTGTTTTTATGTATGTAGGTATATATGTAAGTATACTCATCATGTGTGTGACTCATACCCACAGAGGTCAGAAGTGGACATTGGATTCCATGGAACTAGAGTTGGCTATAAGCTGCCATGTAAATGCTGGGAATCAAATCCAAACTTTTTGAAAGAGCAGCAAGTGCTCTTGACTACAGAGCTCTCTCCTCAACCACAAGCTATTCATTGTTTACACAAGTATATAATTTATTTCCACATATACAACAAGTTCATCCTATGTATAAAGTTATGGTAATGCATAAAGGCATGGAAAGTTCTGTCATAATTCAAATAAGGAGTAAGTTAAACACTTCCAACAAATGCTTCATAAAGAGTAACAAGTACAAGTATGAATTTGTGATGTTGCAATATCACTGGCTCATTGCTAAGGAGCATGTTATTCCCTTGCACGGGAACCAAATTTGCTTCCCAGCATCTAAGTCTGATACACACCTATACCTTCTACTCTTCTGGATTCAGTTAGCACTTGCTATGTACAAACATATACATGAGCACACAGATGTACATATTTAAAAGTAAAGCAAAGAATTCAAATAGCTTCATGGTAAACAAACACACTTACAATCACAAGAAAATGGTTTTCCAGCACTTTCAGTCCTGTAAGCAAGAAAGGCATGTGATTTAGTTTCAGGATCCAAATATTCAATATAGTCAATTTCTGTGAAGATCTGAGGAGAGGTTTAGGCAGAGTATAGACAATGGGAAGAGCACTTGTGAGAGAATGTGAGAGCACTTACTAAAACTCCAGTTCAATTAGAGGCTGCTGCTCCAGCTGGAGTGGACAAAAATAATGTTGACTTTGCTGTGACAGATAATTGTCTGTTATAATTATATATTATATTATATTATATTATATTTATTATATTATATTATATTATTATAATTGTATGTTATCTGTGCAGTTGTTCCTAAACTTCCTAAGATGTGACCCTTAATACAGTTCTGCATTTGTGGTAACACCCAATCATAAAATTACTTTTGTTGCTACTTCATAACTGTAATTTTGCTACAGTTATGAATCATAATATCTGATATATGGGATAAGGTTCTTTGAACCCCCAGATTGTGACCCACAGGTTGAGAATCACTACTATAATGTCTCATGAGTCATTAAAAGGGCTGTGACATTTTTAACTGTACATAGTGGAACAACTAGAAGATCATATACAAAAAGATGAGTCATCTGTTACATACCATCTACAACTTATATACATATCCTCCACCCAAGATAAACTATCAAATTATATGTGTAAATGTATTTGTGTTAAATATGTTTGGTGTTTAAAATATGTATAAATTCCCCAATCTAGTACATGATGGCTCTTTAATTTACATTTATATCTGAAGTACATTTTATAAATAATCTACAGATGATTTTAATTTCAGGGGAGAACGATATGAGTTTTGCAATAATTCTAAGCCATTTGCATAAGGGACTTTGGGTTCTCCAGGTTTTGGAAGTTTCAGGATCCATGTATCAGTTTTTCATAAAATGTTCTTTGCAGACTGGTAAGATGGCTCAGTGGGTAGATGGCTTGCCACTATATATATTGACCTGAGTGAGATCACTGGGATCCACATAGTAGGACAGAACAGACTCCTACAAGTTGTCCTCTGATTTTCACACATTAGTACACACAGCCACTCACCTCCCCACCCCCACAAACTCACACATAAACATACATGCACACACACGAACTTTATGAGAAACATGTATAACTGAAAGATTTAAAGTATTTTATAACCCAGGACAACAGAATGTATTGACTGGAGCAATGGTTGAGTCTGATGTTTTGTGTTTATCATAGTAACTTGAGAAATCTTACAAATGTGACCCCATGGTGATGTGAACTAGGTTATTCCTTCACTCCTAATCATTCTCAAACTGATGGTTTTACCTGTGTCTATATCTTTGTTACACATCTGTAAAATGGGAATTAAAGTATTTGCTTTAAAGTATTGTTTTGAATTTTGAATGAAGTAAGGTCCAACATTGCAGGAAACTGTGTGGAACATTCTAAGTTCTCAGAAAATTTAACATAAATGTACTCCTGGTTTTGGGCTCTTTGATCTAAAGCAAACTACAGTCTCTCTGGTGGTTGTCAGATATCAAGGCTTTTGGTTGTCCAACTCCTTTGGCATTTGTTATATTTTATTGTATCAGTCTGCACAGATTAACTTATATCATCATCCTTATCCCTCATATCTGTCCCTGTGGCTTGGCTCACTGAACATTTTTGTTCTCACATCACATTTTGCTACAGATTTGGAGCCCTTCTCTATTTTGCATTTGTAAACTAGTACTTTAAAGTTGGTCATATCAGAAATTTTGTGTAAAAGATAGGGAAATGGAAGATGACTCAGTGGGTAAAGTATTTGCCACACAAGTAAAGACCTGAGTTTAGATTCCTAGAACCTGTGTCAAGCCATAAATAGTAGGACATGTGTGTAAAACAACTGCTCTTTTAGCAAGATGGGGAGGTAGCAATGGAAGTGATTCCAGAAACTTAGGACCATGTATCCTGGTTTACACAGTGACAACCAACCAGGAATCTCATTTCAAACGGGATATAATGCAAAGATTGATACCTAAACTTGTCTTTTGACCTCTACAGACACATAATGGCAGGTTCATACCCTGTCTGAAACCACTCATACACACACACACACACACACAAACACACACAAACACACACACACACACACACACACACACACACACATACATATACATCATACATACATACCATACACATGAAGCCACATGTTTAATAAGTAGAAAGATTGAAAATAATGAAAAAAGAATAACTCATGTGGCAAAGGACTTTATTCACATGCTAAAGTTTTCTTGTATTATTATCAATTTCCACAAATGCCTCTAATGAGGACCTTTTATCTATGAATACCAGAGTTTTCAATATTTCTGACTTTTTGAAAAGTTTATGAGTTTATGAGAAAGTGGGCGGGGATTAAGACAGAACTACACCTTAGAAAGGCTTGATAGCCAGGACTTTGAGTTGATCATTGGCTCTACTTACAATGTGACTTTTAATAAGTCATTTCATCATTGAGCTCTTCATAATCATTCTTCAGAATGTTTTTTAAAATTTTATTATATTTTCTAATAAAAATGTAATGCAAACAGAATCATTTTAGTCTAGTCTTCTTTTCTAAGCCAGAGAGCCTTGACTGGTTCAGTTTAAGTGACCTCATCAAAGAGACGTTTATCATTCGTTTGGAGTAGCAGTGTCATTAATCTTTTCTATTTCTTCCTCTCGCTCTTGGGTTCACTTATGCTGAATAAGCTGGAAATAGAACAACGAACAACACTATAGAAATATTCATTCCTGATGTGTCTGAGTAGCTCTTAATCACACTATTAAGTACATTCCCTGACTTAATCATCCTGGCTGACAAGCAGTAAGACCAAGATGGATGTTGGTGAATGTCATTATCTTGTGATATGGATGAAGCTGTTTTTTCTCTACATGTTAGTTTTTTTTTTTTTTTCAGAAATGATAGGCTGTTGAAAAAGGGCATGTAAAACATGTGTGTGTGTGTGTGTGTGTGTGTATGTATGTCTTTGTATGCATGCATATACATGTTTATGAATGTACACCTGTATGTGGAGACAGAGGTTAATGTTGACTGTGTTCCTTAACCACTCCTCTCCCTATTTCAACTTTCTAATGGGATCTGACATTGAACCCAGAGCTGTCTGACCCAGTTAGGCTTCCAAATGTGCACTGCAGTCTGGCTCTAACTTTCCACTGTTAGGATTACAGACAGATTACCTGTCCTGGCTTTTAATGGACAAATTCTCATGCTTCTTCAACAAAGTGCCTTACTGACTGAACCATAGCTCTATCCCTATTGATTGCCATCTCTACTTTTATACCCGCACTTAGCTGCCTTGCATTTTGTTCACACGGTGATGTAATCACTTGACCTTAGAACTCCAGTGGCCTCAGCTTTCTCCCTTACTTTCTATACCCATGCTCTCAATCTATAGTCAGTATCAGATGATGTGTAGTGCATGTGAAGTCCTCTTATTCCTTATGACAAAAGTAGGTAAGATCCTTTTTGCTTGGGGTCCTTACCCAAATAAGAACTTTTCACATTAGGTCTGTGTTTGTTGAAGTCATCAACATATATCCTTTAGCAAATACCACTGTTTCTATGAGACTTTCTTTAAAAATTCTTGGGCAAAAGTCAGTGTGTAGCTCTGAGTTGTATTTGGATGCATATTTCACTCATATTTATGTTACACATAGCAGAAGACATGTTCACTCTTCTTCTACTGAATATTAGGAGGCACCATTACAGCACTGATACATTATACCATGACCTTTGCAAAACATAGACTTGAGAAACTGTTAACATGGTGATTGTGTATGATTTTATAGTCTTTTATGGATTATTTTTTATATTTAATTATTATTACTACCTGGCACATACAAACACACACATATACAGAGAGAGGCAGACAGAGAGACCTATATAACGAGATAGAGAGATAGACAGAATCGAGCACTTGCTGATTCATTGATGCTGCTTTTTGGAGAGGTTGTGGAAGCTTTATGAGGTGAAGTCCTATAGGAAAAAGTAAGTCATTGGAGGCAGGTTTTGAGTGTTGATAACTCACACTCAATTTCTGTTCACTCCCTTCTTCCCTAGAATGAATTTTTTAAAGCAATGTGACCATTCAGCCTTTTGCTCATGCCAACATGTCTTCTCTGTCATGATGGATGATTCAAAATAAACTGTTGTCCTTTAAGTTGACATTGTCAGAAATTCATTATTATTATTATTTTAATCACAACAACAAGAAAGGATCTAAAAGTTATATTTAATCGTGCCTATTGTTGAATTTGTGGGAAGGAGTGCAGAGTTTAAGGAGGTTACAAGTGATTAGTTATGAGAATAGTTTCTCCAACAGTCTCAGAATAACTTCTGAACACATGAATGGGAGGCATTAAACTCAGATGTGAAGAGCTGGGACTAGAATACACTTGGGATAGTGCTTGTCTACCATGCATGAAGCCCTGAGTTTTATCCCCCACATGGCATATATTGGGCATAGTAGTAGACACCTTTATTTCTGGTACCATGTAAATGGAGACAGAAGGATCAGAAATTCCTGGTCCTCTTTGGTTACATACCGAGTTTGAGGCCAGTCTGTGATTTTTAAGATCCTCTCTTAAAAAAAGAAGTCTCAAAGTCGACCCACCACCATCATTGTTAAGAAAAATGGCCATATTATCTGAAGAAAGCATCAAACATATTTGAAATGCCTGTTGTGCATTGATATAAGAGTTACATGACAGAAAATAGAAATGGATTGAAAATCAGATAATTTGCTCCATTTTTGCCCTGTTGAGTTAACCAAAATATAAAGCTGTGAGCATGTACCACCTCAAAACACTAATTCTTGTAACCAAGGCTCCAGCAACATCATGGATGACGAAGAGGAAAGATTGGAGGTTTAGGAGGATTAGGAGGTCCGCTGTGAAACTGTCTTCTAAAAATGACAGAGAAGCTGCATGCATGATCCATCAGCAAAAGATGAATAAAATGATAATAGCAGTATACATGCTGATGTAGAAGGTGGAACTCTGTTAGGGTCCAACTCCTAGACAAAAACTACAGTAACTAATGACACTAAGAGAGGGAGAGTTAGACTTTTTCAGGAATGAGTCCCTAATTGGCTTTCTAATAGCAAATCTTCATCCCAGAAATCAAATGCAAACAAGCAACAATAAATGTATTTAGCATGCTGCCCCTATATATTTATACAAATTTTTTAATAATAATAATAATAATAATAATAAATAATAATAATAAATAATAATAAATAATAATAAATAATGAGACTAGTAGTATAAAAGGGAGGAATAGAAGCATTGGGACATGGGAAGAGAAATTAAGGAAATGATGTAATTATATTTTAATTCAAATAAAAAAATACATAAAATTTACTAATTCTCTGGAGAGAATGCAAGACAAAATAAAATAATATAAACTGAAGCAGCAGTAACAGTGGCAGCAACATTCAGCACAGCAGCACATCTGCTTTCACAGGGCTTTCTACCTCCTTGCTGATATTGCTTAGAAGGTTACCTGGCTGCTTCTGGGTCCAGATGCAGCTAAACTCTCCAGGCTTCCATGTAGACATCACTGACAGGCTGAGTGTTTACTGTTTTTTAAACTGTAACAATTCAAAACTCACAAAGATTCTCTAATTTTAATTCAATTGATTAAACCCTAATTGTGTAAATAGGGTGCTCCATGACCTCACCTGGATTTCTTGTATCAGAAAACCCACAAATGACCAATATGTCAATAAACTAGACACAGTCATAATTTTTTCTACAAAGTTGATTATGTTTTCAAGAGGGAGATATGGCACCATGGGTTAAGTGTTTGTTTTGCAGTTATGAGGACCTGAGTTAAATCCCTGGAATCTATATCAATGAAAAATAAAAATACAAACCCAAAATCATCATGTAAATACTGAGCATGCCCATGAGTATTTGCAGTCCTGGTTTTAGGACTAGATACTAGAGGCTCCTAAGACCCTCCTATTCAACTAGTCTAGCTGAATTGATAATATTCTGTGTTCAAGGAGAGATCCTGTCACAAAAAATCATGTAGAACATAGTTGAGAAAGACACTGGACACCCATTTCTGGCTTCTACCTGCACATACATGCTTGTGTATGCAAGCACACACATGTTTCTTTTTTCTTCCTTTAAGCTGTTCCTATGTAAATAGCATATTCACACCCATTATGTGAACCTTATGCAGAATGATATGTCATACTTATTAGTAAATGATGTGCTAGTGGGATGAAGGTAGACTTTTCCAGCTCTTCTCAGGAATTTGCATTCCAAAATAATTATGATTTTTGCAAAAAACTTTCTCCATTTTTCTCATGTTTTATAGCATTGTACTTCTAAATGTCATATCTCTGCCTATTTGCCTCAAAGATTTCTGGGAGATTTAGATGACTGAACAACTCAGAGAAAGTTGGAGCTTTGTATATGTAAATAAAGACAGTATGAAAAATAAGAATTTCCCTGCACAATAAAATATTACTTGGGTAAAAATCCCAAATACTAGCACTTAACATACCAAATCTTCAAATGCTGCAAGAGTGTTGTTTTGTTTGGAGGCAATAACTCTTGTTGCCCATGCTGACCTCTGACTTTTTGAGTAGGTAGGGACAATGTTCCACGTCTGATTCGCTTCTCCATATCCCAAATGTTGAAATTGAAAGCCTGCACCATTGTATATTGTTTATATGTATCGTGTTGAGAATCAAAACCACAGTTCCTTGTATGCTAGGAAAGAACTCAATTCCAAATTGACTATATTCCCAGCCTTAACTTTAGAATCTTAAATCTTGAAAATAACTAAAAATAGCCAGCAATACCTTTTTAACTGTCTAGCATGTGCTAAGCAAAACGAATACAGTCATTGCCCAGGGAAGCTGGGTTGTGTGCCTTCAGCAGATGCTATCCAGGGCCTCCATGTTGGTGTTGGTTCTTGTTTGAGATATGCTATAATTTTCTGATTCAAAGCTATATGCAACTGTGTTTTTCACAATCATTAAGGACAACAGAAAGATAATAATGAAATCAGGACCCCAAGCTAATTATTTTCCCTAGTGTCTCAGTAAATCATAATTTCAGAATGTTTTCCTTGGCTCACAAGAGTATGATCTTTACAGGCTCTTTTCCTCACTTTTCTTCTAGTACTGTTGTGACAAAATAATCAATGAAGACTAGGTCAGGATCCATTTTACATGTGCTTAAATATTATTTACCCTAAATTTCTACACTCTTTACTATCTAGCAAAAGGACCACATGTTTAGCTAATGGCCTTTACTGTATTATGTTTGTCTTGGATAATTTTGAAGAAACATTGTTCTACCCACATGTATAGGAAAGGGTGGGTGATTTTGTGTTTGAGTGTGTGTGTGTGTGTGTGTGAGTGTGTGTGTGTGTGTGTATGTGTGTATATGTATGCCTGTGGTGTTTGTTTAAAAGGTAATTTAAAATTTAGAAAGAAGATCATGAGAGTAATGTTAGGTGATTATGATGCTAACCTGTGAGCTTTCTGAGTGCCCTGACAAGGGTGACTGTGGAGCTGTATTGGACATGTTCCTGACTCACTTTTGCTTGACTATATTCCAGATGCGACAAGCTTGCCTTGCCTCAAGTTTTTAGACCTTGTGGGATAGAGAATCAAAAAGAGAAATTATAATGTCTCTTGTATTTTTCTTAAAGCTGACCAGCTATTAGGACTCAATCATATACTGGTCTAGAAATCAGTCCAATATTGGAAATAATAGTCTACATTTGGAAGGCTGGATCTGGACATTGTCAGAGACATTTTGGAAGTTAGCTGTAGTTAACTATGATGTTATGACAGCAAGAGATAAAGTTGGGACAGGATCTTGATTTCAAACAAGGGTTAGTGCATGTTTCAAGGCTCTTTTAATTGTCAAGCTAAAATTGGTTTTGTCTCTTCTAAAGTATTTATTGTAAGTTGCATTGACTGTATAATTTCCAATTGTGTTAGTGTGTTAAAACCTGGCATGTCCGTTATGGGAGTTTATCGTCCAAATTTTGTCTTGCTGACCTAAGTATTAGAAAACCTTGATTCTCCAAAAAAAGCTCGAAAGTGTTACAAGAAGTGAGTTAGGCTTTAAGCAGAAGCAAGGGGGTAGCGGGCTTGATTATTGCTGGTATAACAGCTTTAATTTCATTAATTGCTAGCACCACTGCTTCTGCAATAGCATTGACACAAGGAGTTAAGACAACTATTTTTTGTTAACCATCTAGCAAAAAAAAAAAAAAGTTACTAATGTGTTGAGTATACAAAAGGATTTATATAGGTATCTAGAACAACGGATGATGCTCTATAGACTATTCAAATTATCTGAAGGAGGTTCAGGGTTCAAGAGTTAGGAGCCATCTCAAGTGTCATGACTAATATCATTGGAGTAGTATTACTTCAAAAATTTACAATGATTGTCATTATAATTAGAAAAAAGTTTAAAGATACCTGTAGGGTATTTGGCATAATCCTAACACCTCTCTCTGTGTGTAAACTTTGCATAGTAAGATTATGATTGTAAAGAATACTGCTCTGTTGAGCTTTGATGCTGCAGACAATGCCAATAAAATTATCCATGGCCTGAGGTCAGTATTTCTATTTTGGTCAAACCTTAGGAATGGCATATATAGCTTTATTAGGCTAGCCCTTCTTGTCCTGGGAATATTTTATTTTTGCCTATCATGTTAAAGCTTGTCTCTAACTATATCAACAGGCTGGCAGTCAAAGTACATGACTTGAAACTAATAATGGAAACCCAGACAGAGTTATTAATTTAACAGGCTGTCAAGCCAAGAATGGGTAAAATTCTGCACAGAGCCTTACCAAACTAAGACAGAAGTGTATTGCTTATGATAATGCATATTCCACGAAGAGTAAGGAAGGCTTTCTTGTTAGAATTACCTAAGACAGACTCAGTCTTGTTTATGCAATAAAAAGGGGAGATGTGGAGAGCTTTTGGGGCTGACTGGCAGCAATCTGACATAGGCCAAGGACAAGGAAATGAACTGCAGACAGGAATCTGACATTAGACTGGAACAAAGAATTATTTTTCTGCAGAAATCTAAATCTTAGGCTAGAAAAAAGAAGTAATTATAGGCAGAAATCTAAATCTTAAGCTAGAACAAAGAAATGGGCTTCAGGCATGAAAATGACTTTGGGCTAGGACAGGGAAGTACACTCAGATACTTTGATCATCCTGATAAGTGCTTAGAAATAGTGATCACAGGAATGATCACAGTACTCTGTTTATTGTTGTGCATGTTCTTTGATTATCTGAGTTTATTGTCTTTCTTGTTCCTGGACTATTTGCAGCTATTGTATTGCTAGTCTCTCAACCTAGAACTGACTTGCATGTAATTTAAACAGTGTAAAGGCAAAAAAGGAGGAGGAGGAATGGGATAGGGGATTAATGGGTGGGGGGAATGGAAAGGGAGATGGCATCTGAAATATAAATAAATAAAATATTGAATTAAAAAAAGATGTTGAGGAAGAAAAGAAAGGGAATACAGATCAAGAGAATACAAAACTGTTTTTTTTTTTCTATTTTTAAGTGATTTTTAATTTTCCTCCCTTTTTAATGAAGGTCATGGGAATACTTCTGTCTTTATATTGGAGTATACCGTCTTGGCATTCAAAAAGTATCCAAATTCTGTTATTCCTCTGAGGTAGTGGTTGTTAAAGTTCAGTTTTCATTTTAGTTGCACTGTTAGTACAATAGCACTCAACCATGTCTAGTCTCTGAATACATACGAGGCACTGACCCACTTAAAGTGATGTTTAAAAAACGTTTTTTAAAGAGAGGGATTTTTGTAAACTGAAGATTTTTTTCATTGCTCTGCCTAAAACTATATCAAATAATTATATAACTCATTGTTTAAACAGTAAATTTTACATTGCTACACATAAAAATAATATATAAATTTAAAGTTGTTTTTAGCTGTAGTATTTCCTAATCTGTTATCAATTTGAGTTTCTGTTTTTGACTCTTAATGATGTCATTCCTCAGTCTTTAACTATGTTTTTTTAGTAAAATCTCTTTTTATATGCAAACCTGTATGTATACATAAAATATAGAGAGAGTTGGAAGAGATAAATGAAGAAAGACAAAATAGAATTCAGAAAGTATAGAAAAGAGGGGGAGGAAGAAAGGATGAGAAGAGAGAGTTTGTATGTACACACACACACACATACACACCACTGTGAACTCTTCTGTAGCCTTTCAGATTGTATTTCTAACTTATGAAACATCTTGTCTTTTAGATGGAGCCCCATTCACCTGGTGGATTGGGAGGTCCAATGAAAGGCACCCTTACTGGGGAGGTTCTGTTCCTGAAGTCCAGCAATGTGGATGTAGCCTAGAGGAGAGCTGCCTGGAGATGTAAGCATAAATATATAGATGGTTTCTTTTTCTTCCACTGATGTTCTGTGTCTTTACCATCATTTAGTGACTATAACACTACATTAAGATTTCTTAATCTACCTATTGATTTTGACTTATCTTCATAACGATCTTCATATTCCGTAAGGATATGTACATTGAGGTTGAAAATGCAATTACAGAAGAGTTAAATGATTGTTTTCAATGTTATACATATCTGTCAAATAGCAAGACCAGAATTCAAACCCAACTCCATCCTACACCAAAGCGCTAGTCCTCTTTTATACCAGCTCAGTCCAGCAAGGGAATGTGTAAGTTCTCATGTCTATTAGGTCTACATCATCTCCAGTCTCCAGAAAAGCTTTCAGTTTCCACTGTGTAAATTATGTACACCACAGAGAATGGTAAATATTGATGTTCAGTTTGCTTTCTCCTTTGTATTCAATTTGAAACCCTAGCCCAGAAAATGGTATTGTTCATTTTAAAGTGACCTTCCCACTTCAAATAAACCAGTATGGACACTAGATTCCATTAAGTTAACAATCAGGAAGCAAGATCATGACTAAGCTTCCTCTTCAAATTTAGGAGAGCTGTGTGAATACTTTAAATAGTTATTTTACAGAATGAGAGAGAGAAAGAGAGAGAGAGAGACAGAGAGAGAGACAGAGAGAGACAGAGATGGAGAAATACAGAGACAGAGAAAGAATGAGAGAGGGAGACAGACAGACAGACAGAGACAGAGAGATCCTCTGATCCCTGGCACTCAGATTCACTTGTAGGTTTGAATCATAAGTTCCCTCATTTTGTCTGGCATTATACAATATTTGCAAGTTTATAGGCTGAGAATCAAACACCTTCACTTTACTTTATGCTATACTATTAGAGAATCTGACACAGAAATAAAATGATAAAATAAAATGTGGAAGCTATCATTCCCCAGGACTATCTACTTTTATTTTAAGTCTTTTGTTTCTTACTAGAACCAGGAGATTGTCAAGTAGATTAGTTATCCTGAACAATCAAACAATCTGCCTATATCCACCTTCCCAACTATAGTTATAAACTTATGCCATTAAGACCTGGTTTTGTGTGCGTGCCTCATTTCCTTCAAGCGTATACTACAAGCACTTTCCTCGTGGGATATTGACTTACACCTAGATCACTGAACTTCTTATTTAAATTTCAGTGAGCTTTATCATTAAAAAATTATGATATTTTAAAGGCACAATATCTGGTAGAATTTGAAATATGCCTGTAACATCTACCAAACTCCATTATCTACTAAGGAAAAGAAAACACAAAGCCAAAAAGAATGCACAGTGTATCAGGTTTACCTTTTCCGATTTTCATGGCTAACATAGAACCAAGCTGGTTGTCCACACATTTCAATATTTTTGTTTCCCATACTCATACTTTCACTGTTACTCCAGGATTTTGAGTGAATGTTAAAATCTCCAGGAACTTTTTCCTGTAAAATGCCTTCAATTTCTGCTATTTGGCAAAGTTAATAAGAAAACAAGATTGTGCTGGTAGAGCAGTTTAATTAATTATACATGCTAGACAACATTGTAAATTAAAACTTCTGAGATGTTTTCGTGCTTTAGGAACCATATATGATATTCATAGCCTAGAAATCCTATCCTTGAATTTGGCTGAATTGTTATTCTAGATGAGTTAAAGGATCCTCATAACTCCACCAGTGGGACTGCTAATTTGGGGATTATCAGGGTGAGAATTACAGAAAGAAGTCTCATAGAATCTATAAAATCACATTGGAGAAGAATCCATCTTCTCTCTTGCTAAAGCAAAGTCTCAGCAGCTTTTGGACTGATTCTTCTTTGCTCTATTACAACAGACCTTGGTGACTGAGCAGTTACTGCCATATGTTCCAATGAGATCAAGTGAATTAGGAAAATTAGGTATATTTTAGGGTTGGACAAGGAGAAAGAGAGAAAAATAAAAAGATGGAGATTCAGGGTGGAAAAAAATGTCACTCAATTATTATATTTAGAAGAACTTTTGCTTAAAATTAAAGGAAGCCTCAACTGGATAGGTCAGTCAAGGGTGTATGTAGCCCACATAACTGTTGGTGTTGGTTCAAGATCTACTACCCATACTAAAATGCACAGATATTCTGATCTTTCATTTAAAGTGGAATGTAATTTACATAGAATCTGCCAAGTATTCCTATCAATCATCATCAGATTAGTGTATTGGTTAGCATATAGTTGATATGCTTCAAATAGTTTTACCATTTTGTTTATGGAATGAGCACAATCTTAAAAATTACCCCTTCCTTGCATAAAAACAATTTTATTTTAAGTATTTTCCAGCTAGAGTGGTTTGAGTCTGATATTGGAGAACTTATGAGGAGAAGGGACATACTGCTTACACCAGGGTTTCTGTTATAATCAAAATCTAAATAAGTAAAGAAGAGGAAATAAAGAAATGAGTAAATCAGTCTTGGTTTTCTTTTTTTTTTTTAACTCAAAACACTTTATCAGTATTTGTATATACATATATACTTATACATGTATACATATATACATACCTATATGAACAATAATTAAATAATAAGATGTATTTGAAAAGTAGGGGGGGTTGGGAAGAGTGGGAGGAAGGAAAGGGAAAAATTATGTAAATACAGTGCTCATATATGAAATTCTCAAAAAGGAATTCATTTTTTTAAAATGATCAACAGGTTAACTAGCATTTTACAATATTAAAATAAATATGACCTATAATTATGTTGAAGGACATTTTAACTCACTACAAACTTTGAAGTTTAAAATGAAATCAATAAAAATTATTTTACCCAGCATACTAACAAAAACCACAATAACATTTTATAATTCAAAGTATTTCTGAGAACAAGAAAATGGTTTGTCAGAAGCTAAGTCAGCAGAGCCAGGGGGACACTGTGTGTTATTTCTTTCTTTTTTCTTTTCTTTTTTTATTATTATCAAATCATAGTTTTTACTTTTTAACACAGGAGTTATAAACGCAAAAATTCAGGATGTGGGGAAGGGGATGACACAGGAGCATAGGTGTTCAGGGAGAGTACAGATATCTTTCAGAACAGGGTATCAGCTGGGTGAAGGTTCAGGGGTCAGGTCAATATAACTCTGTCTATGATTCACTTGTCCTTATCTAATTTGGTACTATCTGCCAAGGCTGCCTATTTACAAGGTCTACAACTACTCAGGCTGGTAGATTTCCACAAAAGCTGCCTGTTTACAATAGTTTATAGACAACTGTTTCAGTGTTTTTCCATAGAGACCCAAGACTTTGTGTTAGCAGGCATGTATGTCAGGCCTATTGCTGATTTTAGGCTTATAGCTGATTTTAGACCTTCAGTATATAAGCAGAGCTGCCCCTGACATCTCCTCCCTTCTCCAAGTATAGAAGGGCTGTGGCGATTCTAATCTTGCCAAGGCGGGGATAGAGGCCTGACCTCCAGTAATAAATGGGGACCTTGTTATGGCTCCAGTCCTCCTGTCGTTGTCCAGTGAGGCATGAGGGCCATACCCATCCCATGTCTTTTTCCTGGAGAGGGGATATTTTTGACATCACCCCCTATGCAGTCAGGCTTGTCCCTTAGGGAACCCAGAAACATATTTTTAACTTTTATTTATATTCCCATGCAGTGCTTAGCCTCGCAGCCTAAGCAAGAATTCAGATCGCCAGACAAAGTGGGTTCTGGATGGCCCCTCTCTGCTTGATCTAGGGGCCAAAGTCCCCTTTTTTAGGTTGGGTGGAGATGGGACTTGGGAGCACCTGGATAGAGTAACATCCTCATCTAGAGTCTCATGGTTCTCCATATCTAACTTATGATAATGTATCTGAATAGATTTTGCTATCAGATTATCTATCTGTTGTTTCACAAAGTTAGTCAGCCTATTTAAGGCCCAGGGACCAAAGGAAATAAGCAAAAATAACCTAATTAATGATCCCAAGATGGAAGGAAGTAGGGTTAACAATCATGGAGAGGTTGAAGACCAATTCTTGTACAGGCTCTCCTTTTCCTTTCTCTCTCTGTCTTTTCTCAAGACCTTCTCTGGCCTTTTTTATGTTCTCTTTAATCATCCGTTTTGTCTATGTAAAAGCAGCATTCTTCTTTAAGGACTGTACACAGTATAGAGCTGTACACAGTCTTTGCTATTGAGAAAATCAAGTCAAATAAAGTCCTTTCCAATTTTGGGGATCGCAACAGACAGTGAAATGAGGGATTTCTTCAGATTAGTGATGTCAGTCTATAGCTGTTTAATGTCCTTGTCAAAGGTCCATTGGAGGTCTGAGTAGTGTAAGTCCGGAGGCCAGCATCAGGATTAGAACTCCTAAGAGCAGACATCATTGGTGATTAATTTTTACCTAGAAAGGAAAAAAGAAATTAATTCTCAGGGAAATTTCTCTTCCCTGGATGTAAATTGTTATTCATCTTATTTATAATTGGGCCTGGTTTTGTGGGGGTACCTATGTAATTCATTAATCATTTTGGCGGCCATTTAGCTGTGCCTTCTGTGGTATCAAACAGGCATATCAATCCTCGGCCCCATATAGGAACTGGGTCCTGGCCATTCCATTTAAGGGTAAAAGGGTCCTTCCACATAGTTGTGGCATAGTTTTTATTGGTCTCAGCGATGCCAGAGGCAATCAGCAGCAGATTTGCCATGAGCTTTCAGTTTTAGAAAGTTAAAAGTAAACACCCTCAGAGAATCATGAGACACTATTTAAAGAAATATAATTCTTTATTAATAATTTTTTTTATCAAAGGACTATTATAAAACAGCCAACAATTAATCAATCTATATATCAATTAATGAGAGCTTCTTCTACTTTTTGTAAAATTAGTACTCTTTTGTCAATTAATTGTTGAGGGAAATTAGGATTTGCATCTCTCTTGATAATATTAAACAGAGACATAAATTCTTTTGTGAAGAACTTAAAATAAAATCTTAGCCAATAAGCATCTCCTGGAAACCTTTGAAAGTCGTTTGAAATAAGTAAACTATTTTTTTTTGCCAGACCCATTATCTGTTTTTCTTTTAATTGGATATTTTATGCATTTACCTTTCATTGTTATCTCATCTTCCTTTCTCCCCCAAAACCCCTTATCCCATACTCCCTCTTCCAATTTTTATGAGGGTGTGCTCCCACCATTCTCCCAATCCTGCCTCCCTGCTCTCACATAGTGTTGGGGAACACTATGGATCCAATCTTTTGGGGACCATGGCCCTCCACTTCCACTGATGCCTAACGAGGCCACCCTCAGTTACTTATACAAGTGGAGCCATGAGTCCCTCCCTTTCTGTTCTCAGGCTGGAGGTTTAGACCCTGGGAGCGCTGGTTGAGTATTTTGCTACTCCTTCTAAAAAAAAACCAAAAAACAAACAAACAAAAAAAAAACAAAGCACCCATACTTTGGTCTTCCTTCCTCCTCTTGAGTTTCATGTGGTCTATGGATTGTGTCTTAGGTATTGTGAGCTTGTGGGTTTAATATCCACGTATTAGTGAGTGCATGCCATGTATGTTCTTTTGTGATGGGGTTACCTCACTCATGATGATATTCTCAAGCTCCATCCATTTGCCTAAGAATTTCATGAACTCATTGTTTTTAATAGCTGGGTAGTACTCCATTGTGTAAATATACCACATTTTCTGTATTCATTCCTCTGTTGAAGGACACCTGGGTTCTTTCCAACTTCTGGCTATTATAAATAAGGCTGCTATGAACATAGTGGAGCATGTGTCCCTGTTGTATGTTGAAACATCTTTTGGGTATATACCCAGGAGTGGTATAGCTGGGTCCTCAGGTAATACTATGTTCAATTTTCAGAGGTACTGCCAGACTGATTTCCATAGTGGTTGTACCAGCTTACAATCTCACCAACAATGGAGGAGTGTTCCTCTTTCTCCACATCCTTGCCAGCATCTGCTGTCACCTGTATTTTCAATCTTAGCCATTCTGACTAGTGTGAGGTGGAATCTCAGTGTTGTTTTTATTTGCATTTTCCTGATGACTAGGGATATTGAACACTTCTTTAGGTGCTTCTCAACCATTCGAGATTCCTCAGTTGAGAATTTGTTTATAGTGAATTACATTGATGGACTTCCGTATATTGAACCAACCATGCATTCCTGGGATAAAGCCTACTTGATCATGATGGATGATTGTTTTGATGTGTTCTTGGATTCTGTTCTGAGAATTTTATTGAGTATTTTTGCATCGATATTCATTAAGGAGATTGGTCTGAAGTTCTCTTTCTTTGTTGGGTCTTTGTGTGGTTTAGGTATGAGTGTGATTGTGGCTTCATAGAATGAATTGGGTAGTGTTCCTTCTATTTCTACTTTGTGGAATAGTTTGAAAAGAATTGGTATTAGGTCTTCCTTGAAGGTCTGATAAAATTTTTCACTGAAACCATCTGGTCCCGGACTTATTTTTTGGTGGGTAGACTTTTAATGACTGCTTCTATTTTTTTCAGGGTTGTGGGGCTGTTTAGGTGGTTTATCTGCTTTTGATTTAACATTGGTAACTGGTATTTGTCTAGAAAGTTGTCCATTTCATCCAGATTTTCCAATTTTGTTTAATATAGGCCTTTGTAGTAGGATCTGATGTTTTTTTGGATTTCTTCATTTTCTGCTATTATGTCCCCCTTTTCAGTTCTGATTTTATTAATTTGAATACTGTCTCTCTGCCCTCTGTTTAGTCTGGCTAAGGGTTTATGTATCTAGTTGATTTTCTTAAAGAACTAGCTCCTGGTTTTCCTGATTCCCTGTATAGTTCTTTTTGTTTCTATTTAGTTGATTTCAGCCCTGAGTTTAATTATTTCCTCTTTGGTGTATTTACTCCTTTTTGTTCTAGAGCTTTCAGGTGTGTTGTCAAACTGCTAGTGTATGCCCTCTCCAGTTTCTTTCTGTAAGCACTTAGAGCTGTGAGTTTTCCTCTTAGCACCACTTTCATTGTGTCCCATAGTCTTGGTTTTCAACAACAAAGTATTGAAGAGGGAAAATATAGCATATGTGCATAAAATTTTTCAGCAGTAAAGAATGCAGTTAGTTTTGTTGTTCATTTCTTTTCCTAAGAAATTAAATGCAACTATTTATAGAAATTTTAATCATATTAAACAAATTACAGAAAGAAAAATTCATACACTTTCTCTCACTATAGATCTTTTTTAAATATATATATATGATATATGCACATGTGCACATATGTGTATGTGTGTGTGCTTGTATGATGTTGCATACAAAATTATGAGTATGGGTGAGTGCATTCCTGTGTTGTTGTGTGAAGAACAAAGTTTTAGTTGGGATCTTCTATTGTTTTTTCTTTTCTTTCTTCCTCTCTCTCTCTCTCTCTCTCTCTCTCACACACACACACACACACACACACACTTTCTTTTTTCCACTCCTCCTTGTGCCCACCCCAGAGTTTTTTATTAAACCTAGAGACTGGCTGGCCCATGAGATACATGGATCCTCCTGAGCTCTGGAGTGCTAGGATTACAGACTCATACTGGGACATTGCTTTCAGATGGCTTCTGGTGATCTGAGCTCCAATACTCACGTTTTTGTCATAAAGGTTTTAATCTACTGAACCACCTGTCTCCCTGGCCCACAAGAAGGAGCATTTCTAAAAAAGTCTGGTAGACACCTGAGAGTGTTCAAGAAAACCCAGGGTAGAGCTGAATCACAGACTTGGTAGGAGAGTGCTACACTTTACAAGGAGGAGAAAGTTGTCACCAAAGAGGAAGAAAAGCATTCTGTAAATTCATAATCTCACTATGCAAAGTTAACACACAGAGAGAGGTGTTAGGATTATGCCAAATATCCTACAGGTGTCTTTAAACTTTTTTCTAATTATAATGACAATCATTGTAAATTTTTGAAGTAATACTACTCCAATGATATTTGTCATGACACTTGGGTTGGCTCCTAACTCTTGAACCCTGAACCTCCTTCAGATAATTTGAATAGTCTATAGAGCATCATCCATTGTTCTAGATACCTATATAAATCCTTTTGTATACTCAACACATTAGTAACATTTTTTTTTTGCTAGATGGTTAACAAAAAATAGTTGTCTTAACTCCTTGTGTCAATGCTATTGCAGAAGCAGTGGTGCTAGCAATTAATGAAATTAAAGCTGTTATACCAGCAATAATCAAGCCTGCTACCCCCTTGCTTGTGCTTAAAACCTAACTCTTGTAACACTTTCAAGCTTTTTTTCAGAGAATCAAGATTTTCTAATTCACAGGGCAGCAAGACAAAGGCTGGTTGATAGACCCCCATAACAGACATGCCAGGTTTCAACATACTAACACAATTGGAAATTATACAATCAATGCAACTTAATAAATACTGTGGAAGAGACAAAACCAATTTTAGCTTGACAATTAAAAGAGCCTTAAAACATTCACTAACCCTTGTTTGAAATCCAGATCCTGTCCCAACTTTATCTCTTGCTATCATAACATCATATTGAACTACAGCTAACTTCCAGTGTCCATTGTCCTGGCCAGTATTTAATAAAGCTTGCTTCAAATTTACCTCAAAAAATAACAAATTAGGAAGAAAAGCAGAGTTGAAGGTGGTGAGACACAGCATTGGGTGCCTCCTGGTGACAGTCAACAACATGGATTGCATGTTTTCTCATTCAAATACCAGGTTTAACAAAAGTAAACTTCTGCACAAAGAGCTTCTATCTGCTTCTTTTGTTGTTTCAAAAGAAACTGAGGAGCATTTGAGGGTTTCTAGTTTTAGTCATTAAATCTGCTTCTCTGTTGGTACAACCTTTTATAAAGCAGGTTCCTGTCACTTTATCATTGATAAAGCCAACCTATCCCCACCCTCTCTCCCTCTCTCTCTTTCTCATTATTTATTTATTTATATTTTAAATGTCCCCTTTCCTGGTTCACCTCCACAAAATCCCCCATCTCACCCCTCTCCCCCATCTCTGTGAGGGTGCTTCCCCAAGCACTGACCCACACCTGACTCATTGCCCTAGCTTCCCTCTATGCTGGGACATCGAGCCTTCACAGGATAAATGGTCTCCCCTCCCACTGATGCTACATAAGACAATCTTCTGCTACATATGCAACTGGGGCCATGAGTCCCTCCATGTGCACTCATTGGTTGGTGGTTTAGTTCCTGGGAACTCTGGGGGTAGTCCAGTTAGTTGATATTGTTGTTTTTCCTATGAAGTTTCAATCCCTTCAGCTCCTTCAATTGATTTTCCTTAACTCTTCCATCTGGGTCCCCATTCTCAGTCCAATGTTTGACTGAGAATATCTGCATATGCATTGGTCAGACTTTCATAGAAAGTCTCTTTCTGCTGCCCCCTCTCCCCCTCTCTCTCCTTTTCTCTCTCTCTCACTCTCTCTCTCCTTTTCTCTCTCTCTCTCTCTCTCTCTCTCTCTCTCTCTCTCTCTCTCTCTCTAATCTATCTATATATCTATATAATCTATCTATATATAATCTATCTATGTATAGGGATATATACACATACACATATACATATATAATATTTTATTTTCTCGAGATAGAAGGGATTACTCATGGAGGTATGAAAACTCAGCTTGATCACCAGTATCCATTTAAAATGTTGGATATAAAACCTATAAGAGAAAGAGAAACAGAAAGAAAGAAAGAAAGAAAGAAAGAAAGAAAGAAAGAAAGAAAGAAAGAAACAAAGAAACAAAGAAAGAAGGAAAAAGAGAAAAAAGATATTTCAGCATAATATAAGGACTTGTAGGTTCCCTTTTTGGACAGGTGGAGAGAGGTAGGTCTTGGGGTTTTGCTAGCCAGCCTTTTCAGAACATGTCACTTTTACCCTCAAAAGATTACAGGAAAATATAAAAAGAAAGTAAGGGGAGCACTTACAACCAATGATTGAATTTAAAGTTAATTTTTACATGATTATTTTGGAAACTTCTAGATGAAATATAATTATTTGGCATTCTATCAATATTAGCATTAAAGGGCTTTCTGGAAATAGATTCAATGATGTGGCTATGCCATCATCTCTAGAGAGTTAATACTCTAAATATGAATAGCTTATAATCTACTTCTGCTCTATGATGCATCTTTTTAATATTTGTAAAAAACAGAAATGAAAGAGAAGAGATAACTTAGTTGGTAAGGTACGAGGTGAATAAGCATGGGGACCTGAGTCTAGTCACTAGAACTCATGTAAAATAAAGCAGGGATGATGATTCACACATGTAATTCTAATGTTGTATCAGTGAAGACATGATGAGACCTGGCAACACAGAGAGCTCAAAGTTTACTTTTGGTCTCTGCTTACATGTAGACACATATTCTTGGACACAGGTGAAACCATTTAGTCATTACTTTTACACACACACACACACACACACAAATGATGTAGACTGAGGTGTGTCTATATTTGTCATCCATCATATCTTACAAAGACACCAAGGACTAGTGAACTATGAAGTTTAGCCAAGTCAGCAAGTTCCAGACCACGAGAAGGCAGTCTCTAGAAACAAAGTGGAACACTCCTGAGAAATGATAGCAAGGGTTAACTGCTATGTGTAGCTCACACTCAGACCTGAGTCTACAAGATGAACCCTCATGTTCCTTGTATGCTCTGCAAACTTGACTGTAGTCTAAGTCCTGATCTGATATATTTTAAATGATACATAAAGTTAGTAATTTTGCTGAATTTGTACCTTTAAGGTTTATTTAAAGGGAATATGCCTTTATTATAAGATGTTTCGTAGAAATAAAAACAAGAAAGTTTTACCTCACTCACACTTTGAATCCTCATGTATCTAACCCATGTGCAATAGTTTTAATTTTTTGTTTAATAGTTTCATGCACTTATATAATGAGCTTTTATAATTTTCAATTCTGGTCTGTCAATTTTTTCAATCTCCTGCAGGAGCTCATCTCAGTTCGTGCTACCTACTTTGTGTGCATGTCTTCATCTTTTTTTGTTGCCACTGACCTTAATTATGGTTGCTTGCTCAAGCTTGAGTGAGAGGCTACTTCTTGGAGTCAGGGCAATGCAAAACTCCCAAATTAGCCTCAGTGTTGAGGTTGGGATGATAGAATGCTCATTCCTAAAATGGCCTAAGAGACACTGGTATTATGCAGATTCCAATAGAATCAATAACAAGTGGGATGCTCTGGCTATCAAGGTCAATAATGATGGTCAGTTGGACAATATCTGGAATCACAAAGGAAGTAAACATGATTAGGTCTACTGAGATACAAAGCCCACTCTGTGTCTCAAGGATCTAGACTTAGTAAAAAGATAAGGGAAGCTTACCACTAGCATTCATCTATTAGCATCCTGATGGCTCTGTGACCAGTTGTCACAAGCTCCTGGCACCATGATAAACAGTACACTTGAACTGTGAGCCACCAAGGGTGGGACTAGTAACTCATGCAGTGAAAGGAGAAGTAGTTACCTCTCACCAGTCTCACACAGCTACATCCAGAGAGAATCCTAGCAGCCTTTTCATGTTGAAAATATTCTGGAGCCCTTGATTGATTTTACTCTTTCAAATTTCCATGTAAAAATTATTTCTCTCAGAGGACAGCCCTGCCAGGCTTCTGTCTGTGTACAATGTGTACAATATAGCCTCAGGAATAGTGTCAGAATTTGATGTGCACACACAGTATGAATGCCAAGTTTAGACAGTCATTGAGTGGCCTTTCTTTCAGTCTCTGCTCCATTTTTGTCCCTGCATTTCCTTTAGATAGGAACAATTCCAGGTTAAAAATTTTGAAGATGGATAGGTGGGCCCACCCCAAAACTGGGGCAATATCTATATACTGGAGGTGGTCTCTTCATGTTCTATCTCCCAACTCTTGGGCATTTCAGCTAATGTCATCCCCAATAAGTCCTGGTAGCCCCTCCCATCCCAGGTCTCTGGGACTTTCTAGAGGTTCCTCATGCCTCCTAACTCCCACTGCTGAGAATTTCCATTCATTCTGCTGGACCTATGGGTGTCTCTCCTGTCTCTCTCCATCCTGATCCTGCCCCCCATTTTCTTCTCCCTCCTTCCCTTTCCCATCTAGTTTCCTCCCTCCTTCTTCCTTCCATGATTATTCTGTTCCTCATCTAAGTGTTTCATGTATCCACACATGGGCCTTCCTTTTTGCTAAGCTTCCTATGGTCTATGAGTTGTATCATGAGTATTCTGAACTTTTTGGCTAAGCTGGACCCCTTAGAGCTCCCAGAGTCTAAGCCAAAAACCAAGGAGCATACATCCACTGGATCATCCACCATCCCCCCCCCACCCCCTCTGCACATATGTAGCAGAAGGCTGCCTTTTATGGCCTCAGTGGGAGAGTATGAGCTTAATTCTGTGAAAACTTGATGGCCCAGGGAAGAGGGATGCTGGTGGGAGTAAGGTGGGGGTGGATGGATGAGTGGGGAAGCACCTTCTCACAGGTGGGGAGGTAGAGAGTGAAGAACTAGGGGAGGAGGGACAGGAAAGCGAGGCAACTTTGGAATGTAAATAAATAATATTTAATAAAAATAAAGCAATTTTTGAAAAGTTAAATTAAAAACCATATTATTCCTGATAATGTGAGTTACATTCTCAACCCAAATATAAAGTTTTCCATGTTATTTGGAAGAGGTTTTTTTAATACTTAGTATGTTTCATTATACATGTCAATATGCTGATTCAGGGACATCAAGTGGATGTAGACAAGATATGGTGTCCAGGCTTAGTATATCCAGATTCAGGTCTCCTTTCTCACACACCAAGCATTTGTACTAACAGAGCTTTCTCCACAACAAAACACCACCAGCTTTTTACTTCCAAATTTAGTGCTCAAAGAAATGGAACAATCTTTACCTTGATTTCAAAAATAAGCTTAAACTAGGAGAAAATGTTGGCTTTCTCTGTTCTTTTTGTTTTCCTATCAAAGGAAAACTGGGCAAATCCTTATTAGTATAGTTAACAAGAATAAAACCAGAATCATTAACCAGCAAGATTTTTCTAAAGAACAAAGCAAAAACAACCAGTTAACTATAGAGGTTTATTTTAAGATAATTTAAAAGGTAATAAGGAACATTCAAACCTGATAAAAACCTGTTGCCAGGTGGTACAGCAGGGTCCTCTAAGTGAATTTTGATAGGGATTTGTGATTTCTGTTTTCAAGTTAGTTCCTAAGATAGTAGATCTTCTTTTATAGCAAAGTGAAGTGATGTTAATGTTACATAAACACAGCCCTGAGCATTTGGATCCTCTTGGCCATGATCAGCACTGCGATCTTTGTGAACTATCTATGCTCCTGAAAGCACATTTAGGGGAGATTAAAAACCTGTGGTGTTTGGATACAGGCCATAGGCTATGTAATTAGTATTCCAAGTATTCCCACAGGCTGGAAATAAAAAAAAAAAAAACCTTCTATTTTACTCCTTTCATTTCTAACCAGACTGCATGCAAAGTGAGTGCCTTTTAAAAAGAGGGGTCTTTGCACAGAATGTCTAGATATTCTACATTTTACCCTTTTTCCCCTTTAAATTTGTTTTTCAGGACAAATGATACTGGTTTTCTTTCCTTCAAAGATCACTTGCCTGTAACTCAGATAATTATCAGTGATACCAACAAATCAAACTCAGAAGCAGCTTGGAGAATTGGCCCCTTGCGTTGCTATGGTGACCGTGAGTACAAGCTCCCAACTCCCTTCCTATGAACATCTCTCCTGCCTTTTCCCTTATCACTTTTCTGTTCAGTGTCTTGCTAGTCTGGAACATTGCCCACAAGCCCATTGATATTACATACCCCATTGAAAACAAACGAGTCATGTTTAAGGCCTCTCTGCTTCACAGGACACTTCTGGAATGCTGTCTGGTTTACCACTGAAGCTGCTTCCCTCCACTTTACCACCTTCCATGTTGAATTCAGCGCTGATATTTCCTTCTTTTTTAAAACCACTGCTTTATCTGGCGTTTTCCTAGAAAACCTTGGCATTAAAGACTTCCTCCGACTTGAAATGAGCTGTAAGTGTCATTATTTATGAGTCTAATGTCAGTGGTCTAAAGAATTTTACTTTATCTCTACTACCAGCCACCAGTACAGTTTTTTTGTATCAAGCTAATTTCACTGACTATCAGAAAAAAACTAGCTCTGAGGCTGTCAAGCATGTTATGGTTTATTGTGTCCTATGACCATTTGTTTTTGTTTCATCAGGATATGTACATTCCAATAATACCCATGCATAGGTTTTAGAGCCTATACTCTTTATTAAGGCATGGTCATTTCTTAGTTGTCAGTTTAAGCTGTGACACTCTATGGGAAGCAGGGATGACTGCTATTGACCACTTTCTTCACATTTTGGATTTTTTTTCAGTCTTTGGTTTGTTTGCTTGTTTTTGTGAGAAAATAGCTCAACCAGTAAATGATTTTCATGCAAACACGAAGACCTAAGTTCAGTTACCCAGAATCTAAGCGATGTAGCCAGAAATTCTCACGGCAGAGGAGGCATAGCCAGCCAGAGCACTGCTGTACATTTAGCATATTTGTTGAGTACCAGGTTCAGGTAGAGAATTTGTTCCAAAGAATGAGGTAGAGAGTAAATGAAGAGCAACTTGAGCATTAATTTCTGTCATTCATGACCAGGTAACACACACACCCACACACCCCACAAATGCACATGCACACATGCATGCTTACACACATCCAATTTTTTATCTCCCACCAATCGAAGATTTGTAACTAGTCAGTGAGAATTCATGCTGAATCTTCATCTCTTTCTTATCAGCAGTAGTGTGCGTGCAGGTTTAGATGCATGATTTATCTCCTTCAAAGAGCCCTACCACCATCTCTGACAACTGTAAAATAATAATCATGAAGCCACATGAACACTAAAGAAATATGGATCAGACAACTTTCTAAGTCAGCATGTTAACAAAACACACACAAACACCCCAAAATAAAATGATTAATTTATTTTTATGGAAATGGAAAAACAATGTTTTACTCTGTTTCAGTAACAATAACTTTAAAAGAGAAGATATGTTTTTTATATTTTATTCATTTTTTCTTTCTTTGACAAGCTGTTTGTGTTATAATAGTAAAATATTATATATTTTTATCAAATATTTTATTTATTTACATTTCAGATGCCATCCCCTTTCCCCATTTTGCCTGCCTAGAAACCCCTATCTGATCCCCCCTCCTCCTTTTTGCTTTTATACCATTTGAATTACATGCAAGTATTCAGGTCAGTTCTAGGTTGAGGGACTAACAATACAATAGATGCAAATAGTCAAGGAACAAGCAAGATAATAAACCCAAATAGTCAAAGAACAAGCAAGACAATAAACACAAATAGTCAAAGAACAAGCAAGGCGATAAACAAAATTTCATTAACACTCCTATGATCACTGTTTCTAGTGCTTATCAGGATGACCAAAATATCTGAGCCAACTTCTCTGTCCTAGCCCAATCTCATTTTCATGTCTAAAGCCTATTTCCTTGTTGTAGCCTAAAATTTAGATTCCTGCCTGAAATTACTTCTTTAATCTGGCCTAAGATTTAGATTCCTGCCTGAAATTATTTCTTTGTTCTAGTCTAAGGTCAGACTCCTGCCTGAAGCCCATTTCCTTGACCTTGGCCCATATCAGATTCTTGCCAAGCAACCCCAAAGGCTCTCCATCTCTCTTCAATTTTTATTTCATTAACAAGATTGAGCTTGTCTTAGGTTGTTCTGACAAGAATGTCTTCCTTACTCATCATGAAATACACATTATCAAAAGGAATGCACTTTTGTCTTAGGTTGGTAAGGCTTTGCACCTAATCTTACTGTCCTTGTCTTGCCAGCCTGTTAATTTAATAACTCTGTCTGGGGGTCCATTTTCAGTTTCAAGCCATGAACTTTGGCTGCCAACATGTTGATGTTGTTAAAGACAAGCTTTAATATGATGAGCAGGAATAAAAATATTCCCAAGACAAAAAGGCTAGCCTGATCAAGCTATCTATGCCATTCTTGAAGCTTGATCAAAATAGAAATACTGACTTCAGTCCATGTGTAATTTTATCAGCAGTATCTACTGCATCAACATTCAGGAGAGCAGCATTCTTGAAATTCATAAGCTCACTATGGAAAGTTAAAACATCCAGAGGAGTGTTAGAATTATGCCAAATACACTGCAAGGGTCTTTAAACTTTTTCCTAATTATAGTGACTATCACTGTTAATTTTTAGAACTAACATGAATCCAACGGTATTTGGCATGACCCTCAAGATGATTCCTTACCCTTAAATTCTGAACCTCCTTCCAATAATTTGAATTGGATAAAGAGCATCAATACAAATGCCTATTTAAATCCTCTTGTATATTCAACACATTAGTAACATTTTTTGCTAAATGATTAACAAAAGTAACTGTCTTAACTTCTTGTGTCAAAGCAATTGCAGAAGCAGTGGTGCTTGCAATTAATGTAATTAAAGCTGTTATACCAGCAATAATCAAGCCCGCTACACTTTTGCTTCTACTAAAAGCCTGACTCATTTCTTTAAGTACTTGCAGGCTATTTTTAGGATACCAATATTCTGTGATACTCAGGGCACTAAAACAAAAGCTGATTGATATACCTCTGTAACTGACATGCTGAATTTCAAAACAAAAACACAATTAAAAGGCTTATAATCAATGCAATTTACATTAAATACTGTAGAAGAAACAAAAGTAATTTTAACTTGACAATTAAAAGAGCCTTAACACATGTGCTAACATCTATTTGAAATCCAGATCCTGCCCCAACTTTATCTCATAGGGAACTGAAGCTAACTTCCATATATGTCTCTGAAAATGTCAAGACTGGACTTCCAAATAAAGACTGTTATTTCCAATATTGGATTGATTTCTAGACCAGTTCATGATTGAGTCTGGATAACTGTTCACATTTAAGAACAGTATATGAGTCGTTATAACTTCTCTTTTTGATTCTCTGTTCCACAAGGTCTAACAACTTGAGGGAATGCAGCTAGTCCCAGCAGGAGTATAGGTGAGCAATGGTGGGTTGGGAACATATGTCCAGTACAGCTTCCCAGTCACCATTGTCAGGGCACTCAGCAAGCTCACAAGTCAGCATCATTCTTTGTCCTGGCATCAGCATGTCTTATCAGTCACTCTGGCAGACACCATGCTCCTTCAGCATCCTACACTCCTGGGTGTATTAGACCTCCTGGGAGTCCAGCCTCCTCCGGGTTTGAGGGGATAGGGTGAAGAGCTGACAACTTATGCTCTAGGTGCAGGCATAGAATGGAAGGTATTTTATTTACTTTCAATATGTACTTTTATCATAAAACTTTATAGATATTCAAAAGGTTTGGGAAGATTTTTTTAATACAAGGACAAGTTTGGTAAACAAAATCATTTCTATAATAGATTATAACACTGTCTATATCTGTCTTTGCAGGATCAATTTTAGAGATTTCAAAATAGTCAAGTAATCCAAAATCTTTCCAGGAAATATTTTAATGCAAAATTCATCATAGATTTCTTTCCTGTTTGATAGAAACTGAATAGAATTATCAAGGGTTTTTAATAGCTTGAGTTCTTTTGATTCTAGTGCTGACACTGATGTTTGTATACATTCAGATTACAGAAGGCAGCAGAAAACCATAGACGAAAGGGAAAAGCTACTATTTAACTCTTGCAAACAAGCGTACTCAGCTGATTTTTCAGTCAATGAAGTATATGCACTTGTTTATATTAATTGCTTTTCAGGGTATAACATTTACTAAGTGTTAAGCTATAAAATATATTTAAGTAAATAGCTTAATCTGCAACCAGGAAAACTTGAATTTTATCTCCAGAACTCATGTGAAAAATAAAAAGGCAGATGTCCTGTTATGGTGTGTACTCCTAATCCCAATTTGAGGGAGACAAAGATTCATTTTAGCTAGTGAAAAACTCTGCCTCACACAAAAATGTTCAAACACATCCTGAGTAGTGACACGAAGGTTGTCCTCAAGCCTCTCCATAAATGTCCACACACATGAATGAATACCCCTGCATACCTGTATACTAGCAGATATGTGAATAGGGGCATACAAACTCACAGATAAATAATCAAAAGTAACATAAAACATATTTTAGCCTCTCTTACTCTTGCTTTTGGGTTCCTTGTACTGAATGGTCTACATTACCTGCACCCAACCATGCTCTTACTCTTGCCACAGCTGCATGAGCTTACCTTTGAGTATCTCTCTAAACTTGTCTATGTAAATGTTCTCCAATTGTGTGACTGAGGAGATTGGCCATAACACAGTGATGTAATTGCATGTGATACCCATGAAAGCTAAGCAAATATTTTAGCCAAGGATGTTGGAAATTTGGGAGTTTATCAAAAGGAGACAAGTCCATTTGTAGGAGGGGATGGTGCAGGAGTTTTTGTGGGTATTCCTTCAGTACATGGGTCAGCAGTTAAGTGTTGCTTTTGTAGTTTCAGACTACACAGAAAAGAAAGTGTTTTTATGTTACTTTTTACTTTCTTTACAGTCCAAGGACTCCAGCTATTGATGGAGGAAGCTCTTTTAATTTTATTGTAAAATAAAAATCTTTCATGTCTAACTTTGTAAGGCTATGAAAAGCAGTTTGAATGCCAATCATTACATCATGTGGATGTAATAACCTCAGTGTATGTTTAATTAAAAAAAATCAAGCCCTGCATCATTTTCATTCATTAAACCCACAGTTAATGTTGTGGTGTTTTATCACAAGTTAGTGAGCAAGAATTGAATGTTAATTACAGATCAGTAGCCAAATTGTTTGTACTATGAAGAAATACACAGTTACCTTTTAAATTCAAATTAGCATTAATTTTTTTGATATTTTATTTATTTCCATTTTAGATGCCATCCCCTTCCCCATTTCGCCTTTCTAAAAATCCTCTATCCCATCCTTTCTTCTCCTTTTTGCTTTTATACCATTTTAATTACATGCAAGTATTAAGGTCAGTTCTAGGTTGAGGAAATAGGGGTTTATATTTATTAAATTTATCAATACTACTGTTGTTAAACCATCAACAGCTTGAAGGGAAACAGCTTGAAGAAGATGTCAAAACCTTGACTCTTTTAAGCTCCAAATACAATCATTTACTCATTTAAGCAGATTAACTTTTTATGCTAAAGAAAATCCTGAAGTCCAGCTACTTGGAAAGAAAAAGTTCTATAACAGATGGAGTGAGTCAAAATATATACAATCCCAACTTCTAAGAGTACTTGCCCATCTTAGCTATCCAAAACAGAATTTTCCAAGGTATGTGTATGTGGAGGGGGTGTATTGTAGGACAGAAGATTCCAAATTCCAACCTCTAACCCACTTTATTCCAGGTCACTTCCAACTAAGGTGTTTCAATTTCATTACCTTCAGTTTAGAATCTGCAATGTACGAAAAGGAAGGTAACCATTGTGTAATTAGGTCTGAGTCAATATGTTAGTGATTGTATTGGGAGGAAATTGGTGATTCTCATAGTAAACTGACACTGCCTGGGAAGAGATAGATATCTTGGCATGGCCCAATAGCGGGGGGGAAAATAATCTCTTTTCTCTCTCTCTCTCTCTCTCTCTCTCTCTCTCTCTCTCTCTCTCTCTGTCTCTCTCTCACTCTCTCTCTCCCTCCCTCTCTCTCCCTCTCTCTTTTTTTTCTCTTGTGTGTGTAAGCAGCCAAATGATCATGTTCAGTATCCTCAGAAATGTCAACCACCTTCACTGAAGCAGTCTCTCATTTGCTTGCTAGATTAAGTACCAGTGTGCTTCAGAGATCCTCTTGTGTCTATTTTCCTAGTGCTGGGACTGTAAAGGTATGGCCTGTGCCTGACCTTTTCATGTGGATCCTAGGGATCAATCTCAGATACTCATGTTTGTGAGGCCAGTACTTTACTGATTAAGCCATCTCCTAGTGTGTGTTAGCAAGACATCATCAAAATAGCCTAGATTATTGAATATAATATACATATTTTACATATATAGTAAATGTATAAATGTATGTTTATGTACTATTATACATACATATATGTATATGTATTGTTATATATTTTTAATATAATATTACATATATTGAATATAATAATATATACATATTGTTCCCCTATGTACCACTTGACATATTTCTTCACATATTCATTATTACTTACTTGTGCATTACTGAATTAGTGGCTCTCAGATGTCCATGTGGTGCATTTGGCTCACTATAAAACTCATTTTTACTGGCCCACATAAGGATGGGAATTCACTGTTAGCAGTTATAATACAGTGTGCAGAGAACATGGGTCTCACTTTACTTCTGATTCAAATCTTCCACAAAATGAGATATGACCAATTTTCTCCTTCTTCACACTTCTAATTATCTCCTTCAGTCTAAAACTAGCTCTTTCCCTGAAGGAAACTTCCTTTTTACCTGTTATTCAAACGTTTTTTATTATATGGAGCTCACCTGAGCATCTTCTTCTCAGTGACTATGTATAATCCAGAAGAAAAACATGCATGGTTTAGGCCAATGCCATGCCTACTTGAAAAAGGCACTAGATCCCGCTAATATTTTATAGAAAAGTAAAAAGCAGTAGTTTCCCACATCAACTCTGAGTATTGTCAGAAATGGGTCATCATGGGAATCAAATATAATTCTGCTGAGGCACCAGCTTCTGTTGATGTTGAAATAAGTGATTTATCACAAAGGAAAGAAAGAAAGAAAGAAAGAAAGAAAGAAAGAAAGAAAGAAAGAAAGAAAGAAAGAAAGAAAAAGAAAGCAAGCAAGCAAGCAAGCAAGCCTGAACAAGGAAGGTGGCTGAGTGAAACAACTTGACATCAAATATTATTAGTCAAATTTAATCCTTGGAATACATGTAATAGAAGAAATATCTCTCTCTCTCTCTCTCTCTCTCTCTCTCTCTCTCTCTCTCCATATATATATGTTCTTTCCATAACTAATTTTTAAATTTATATTACACTCCAATCGCAGCCCCCCTTTCCTGTCTTCCCCGCCCTGCCCTTACAAATCCCTCTTTGGGACATTTTTCTAACTGAGGTTCAACCAGGCAGTCCAGTAGAGGAACAGGATCCAATGGCAGTCGACAGAGTCAAATAAAGTCCCCACTCCATTTTTTAGATGATCCATAGGAAGTCCATTCTGCACATCTGGTACAAATGTGACTGGAGGCTAGATCCAGCACCTGCATGACTTCTGGTTAGTGGTTCAGTCTCTGTAAGTCACCATGGGCCCAGGTTAGTTGAATCTACAGGTCTTCTTGTGATGTCTTTGACCCCTCTGGCTGGCTCAGTTTTCTTCCCTGTTCTGCCACAAGACTCAGGAACTCTGACTAATGTTTGGCTATGGCTCTTTGCATCTGTTTCCATCCACTGCTGGATGAAGCATCTCAATTGACTATTATGCTAGGTTCTGGCTGCAAGCATAGCATAGTATCATTAATAGTATCAGAGATTGGTTCTCTTACATGGGATGGGTTTCAGGTTGGGCCAGTCATTGGTTGGCCCTTCCCTCAGTCTATGCTCCATCATTATCCCTTGACCATTTTTTAGGGAGGAAAAATTTTGAGTTGAAGGTTTTGTGGGTGGGTTGATGCTACACTCCTTTCACTGTCCAGCCTGATTACAGGAAGTGGCCACTTCAGTCTCTATATACCCAGCTGGTAAGAATCTCAGCAGGAGTCACCCACATAGACTCCCTGTAGCCTCTCACTTCCCTGTCTCTAAATGTTTCCAGAGATGCATCCTCACTGATTTCTGTACTCACTCCAAGCACTATTGCACCCTACTCCCCTCATAATTGGTCATCATCCCCATACCCTACCTTGCACCCTTTCCCAACAAGTTTTCACCCTTCATCTACCTCTGATGACTATTTTGTTTCCCCTTCCGAGTGAGATTCATACATCATTCTTTGGTTCCTCCTTATTGCTCCATTATTCCTCCATTACTCCATTATTCCATTGTGTATATGTATCACAGTTTCTTTATTCATTCTTCAGTTGATGAACATTTAGGTTGTTTCCAGTTTCTGGCTATTGTGAATAAAGCTGCTATGTACATACTTGAGCAAGTATCCTTGTGGTATAATAGGATATCTTTTGGGTATATTCCCCAGAGTGGTATTGTTGGGTCTTGAAATAGAACAACTCCCAATTTACTGAGAAATTGCCAAATTTATTTCTAAAGTAGTTGTAAAAGTCTGCACTCCCACCAACAATGATGTAGTGGTTCCTTTGTTCCACATCCTTGCTAGCATGTACTGTCACTTAAGTAAAATGGAATTTCACAGTGCATTCATTTTGCATTTTGGTAATGACTATAAATGTTGAAATTTTCTTTAGGCCCTTCTTGGCTATTTGAGATTCTTCTGCTGATAATTCTCTATTGGCTCTGTACCCCATTTTTAATAGGTTTATTCGGTTTGCTGGTATCTAATTTCTTGATTTCTTTATTTATTTTGGATATTAGTCCTCTATCAGATGTAGGACTGATCAAGACCTTTTCCCATGCACTAGGTTGCCATTTTGTCTTATTAATGGTGTCCTTAGCCTTGCAAAACCTTTATCAGTTTAATGAGGTCCCATTTATTGATTGTTTATCTTAGTGCCTGAAATATTGGTGTTCTCTTCAGGAACTTATCTCCTGTGCCAATGAATTCAATGCAGTTTCCCACTTTCATTTCTGTTACATTTAGTGTGTCTGTTTTTATGTTGAGGTGTTTGATTCATTTGAACTTGAGTTTTGTACAGAGTGGTAGTTATGAGTCTATTTGCATTCTTCTATATGCAGACATCCATTTAGATAGAGCACCACCATTGGTTGAAGGTGTTTCATTTTTCCATTCTATAGTTTTGGCTTCTTTCGCAAACATCGAGTGAACATCATTCTGTGGGTTCATTTCTGGGTTTCTATTCTATTCCATTAATTAAGGTATGTTTCATTGCCAAAATCATTCAGCTTTTATAATAATTTTTCTGCATTCCTGCTGGAAATCAGGGCTAGTGATACTTTCAAAAATTCTTTTATTGTACAGGAATGTTTTGGCTGTCCTTGGTTTATGATTTTTCCATATGAACTTGAGAATTGGTTTATCAAGATCTGTAAGGAACCTTTTGGAATTCTGATGGGATTTACACAGAATCTGTAAATTACTGTTGGAAATTCATTTTTACTATGATCAATCCTAATCATCCATGAGCAGGGCAGTTTTTTGAGTTTCTAATATCTTCTTCAGTTTCTTTCTTTAGAGACTTGAATTTCTTGTCATACAGGTCTTTTACTGTCTTGGTTAGTTATACACCAAGGTATTGTATGTTATTTGTGGCTACTGTAAAGTGTGTTGTTTAATTAGTTCTGTAAACTAATATCATTTGTGTAAAGAAGGGCTATTGATTTTTTTTTTCAGTTGATTTTGTATCAAGTCACTTTGCTGGAGATGGTGATAAGCTGTAGGAGTTCCTTAGAGTTTTGGGGGTCACTTATCTATACAACATATCATCTGAGTATTGTAATACTTTGACTTTTTACTTTCCAATTTGTATCCCCTTGATCTCCATTAGTTTTGTAATTGCTCTAGTTGGAATTTCAAGTGCAATGCTGCATAGATATGGATAAAATGTATAGCCTGGCTTTGTCCCCGATTTTAGTGGAGTTGCTTTAAGTTTCTCTTCATTTAATTTGATATTGGCTATTGGCTTGCCGTATGTTCTTTTGTGTGTTTAGGTATGTGCATTGTATCACTGATGTCTGCAAGACTTTTAAAATGAAGGGGTGTTATAATATTTTCAAAGTCTTTTCAGAATCTAGTTAGATGATCATGTGATTTTTTTCTTTCAGTTTGTTTATATGGTAGATTATGTTGATTATGAATTTTCATATATTGACCCATCCCTGCACACTTACGATAAAGTATACTTGATCATGGTGGAAGATATTGTGAATGTATTCTTGGATTCAGTTTGCAAGTATTTTGTTGAGTATTTTTTTCATCAATTATCATAAGGGAAATTGCTCTGAAGTTCCCTTTCTTAGTTGAATTTCTTTGTGTAGTTTGGGTATCAGGGATACTGTAGCCTTATAGAGTGAAGCAATGTTCCTTCTAGTTCTATATTATGGAATAGTTTGAGGAGTGTTAGTATTCGATCTTCTTGAAAGTCTTGTAGAACTCTTCACAAAAACCATCTGGCCCTGGCTATTTTTGTTTGGGAGAATTTTAATGATGGCTTCTTTATTTTTTTAGAAGTCATAGGAATAGTTAAGTGGTTTATCTGATCATGAATTAACTTTATTCTAGAAAATAGTTTTTTGGTTTTTTTTGTTTAGATTTTTGTGGGGTTTTTTGTTTGTTTGTTTGTTTGTTTTTAGAGTATAGGCTTTGAAGTAAGACCTAATGATTCTTTGATTTTTCTCAGTGTCTGCTTTTACACATCCCTTTACTTTTCTGTTTCTGTTATTTGGATATTGTCTTTTATCTTTTAGATAGTTTGGCTAAATGTTTGTCTATATTCTTGATTTTCTCAATAAACAAGTTTTGGTTTTGTTGATTCTTTATATTGTTCACTTTATTTCTTAGTTGATGGATTTCAGCACTGAGTTTGATTGTTTTCTGCCCTCTACCACTCTCCGGTGTGCCGTCTTTGTTGTTGTTGTTGTTGTTGTTGTTGTTGTTGTTGTTGTTCTTCTTCTTCTTCTTCTTCTTCTTCTTCTTCTTCTTCTTCTTCTT
>JANHMN010000009.1:241623-298052 GCA_030674055.1 Rhabdomys pumilio | reverse complement strand
TTCTGTCTTTCTGTCTTTCTGTCTTTCTGTCTTTCTGTCTTTCTGTCCCTCTGTTTCTCTGTCCCTTTGTCCCTCTGTTCCTCTGTCCCTCTGTCCCTTCTCTGTCCCTCTGTCCCTATGTCTCTCTGTCTCTCTCTGTCTCTCTGTCTCTCTGTCTCTGTCTCTCTCTCTCTCTCTCTCTCTCTCTCTCTCTCTCTCTCTCTCTCTCTCGCCTTTTAGATTCAGTCCAGAAAAACTCAATGAAAATGATGCCTCATTTAGGGTAGATTTTCCCACCACAATGAACACAATCTAGAAACTCCCTCTCACACATGCCAGAGGCTTGTCTCCTGTGGAATTTCAGATTTTTCATATTAACAATTAATATATACTCTGACAAATAATAAGCTTCTGTAGGCTATTTATTTATTTGGGCAAAGTCATTCATAGGACTTTGTTAATAAATTGTTAAATATTCAAAGATAGAAGAAAAGAGAGAAGGGAAGGAAGGAGTGGGATAAATGAAGAAGGGAAATGGAGAGGGAGAAAGAGATACAAAGATGAAACATAACAATAGAAAAATCACAAATGTACCAATTTTTGGTAAATTAGGGTTATATTTGACCAATTTAGTGGGGCCACAGGGTACTAAAAGAGACAATGGGAAAAGATAAACTCCTAGACTTATTCAGGGATACAGACATAAAGGATATTCTCTAGAGGAAATGAACATTTGTTTGTTGGTTCTGCTGTATAACAGAGGGGAATATGAGTTGACTGTAAATATTCAGGTACACATTCTCTCTGTGTTCGAGACTGTTGATGTGAAAAGTTGCTTCAAGTTCCTGCCTTTTCTTTACCCAGTGATGGAGTCTAACTTGAAATTGTAAACTGAATAAGCTCTTTCTTTTATTTTAATTTGATGTTTTATTTATTTACATTTCAGATGTTATCCCCTTTCCCCATCCCACCCCCCCTTTCCTACCTGTTGCTTTTGCTTGGATATTTTAATCACAGTAACTAAATAGAAAACAATGGAAATGACAAACTAAAACATTCATTCATTCATTCATTCATTCATTCATTCATTGCTCAACTGAATTACACAAAAATGAAAATGCTGAGTTAATTGCCATGGCAAGATGATATTTGCAAATGTACCTGGCACTGAGATATAAAGCAACATACTATGATGATCCCCAACAGTATTTTCCCCCTATGCAGTTTCAACAAGCAGACTGAATAAGATGGGATTCACTGGAGGGTAAAGCATCACAGAAATGGGCATGCTTCTTAGACTGACCTTGGCTACAATTCTATCAATATATCTCTTCCAGTCCTATCAACATGGTTTCACAATCCACTGCATTTGTGACCAACTTAAATACCTGATGATAAAATCAGGCTTAAAATAAAGGTAGTACCTTTTATGCATTGATTCATTTCTAATCCAAGGAGAAAGTATCGCAATGAACTCACACTATACTCGGGCTAAATGAGACACGCTATAACAAATTGCTTCTAGCTACATCATCCAACCCATTGTCTTTGTTGCCAAGAATCATAATGTCAGAAGCCAATAGAATAAATGAATGTGTGTATATTTCTCAGAATAGGAAAGAATGTAAGAGAGAAGCAGAAGGAAGTAGATTCTATTTGTTGTAGTATTAATCTCAATTATTCAGTATAATTGTTCAACTCATAGAGTCATAGATGGGAGTCCTCTATAGTATTGCCAAGGACCAGATCTCATTTCAGCCAATCTCTTCCATGTAGTTTGTCTGAGTCTTGACTAGAGCCAAGATGATCTTTCTGACGTTGATCTCTCCATGGTGTGCAGTGAAGGGTAAAATCACCACTCTCTTGTCTATTGAGAATTATGTGAACTTAGTGGAATGTCTGGTACAACACAAGCATGCTTGCAATCGTTATACTTACAGGTAATGGTATTATTTTGGTTCCCAAGGATCTTGCATATCAAGATTGAGACTTTAAAGAAAGGCTAGAAACTACTAAAAGAATAAAGCTATGTTTTTTATTCATGTAACTCTATAGTAAATAGTTGTGTGACTTTACCCGGGGAGATGTAAATACTAATTGTCTATTCATCCTGGACACAAAAAAATAGAAAGCAAAAAAGCAAAGAAGAATTACACTAAAGTTTCTTACTGAGACAGAGAGTTTCCTATTTCCTATATTACTATAGATGAGGCATGCTCATAGCATCATGAGTGGCTCAGGTAGATGCTTCACTGACAGCTCACTCTGACATAGAAGATGACTCACAAAAGTTGCATCCTTCATGTCCCTGAACCACATACATATATCTTGGGGGCAGGGGTGGGTTAAAGCATATTCTATTCCAACAATTGTTCTTATTTCTGTAACTTTTGGGAGGCACTTGTGATTAGTTTGTGAATCATGCAAATTTTGTTTATGTCGCTAGTCTTAATAGGCCTCTCTAGGAAGGAATGTTATAATTTGGAAAAATAGCTCCTCAACAACTGTACATAAGTCCAGATGCAAAGTAACAAATCAGAAAATGTATTTGGATGATAGCAGAAACATGTGTATAGTCAGCAAATCTGGGGGGTGGGTCGGTCTGGAATGAATCCTATAAGAAAAAGGGCACACTGTCAACTGATTTATCAATGGAAAGTTTATCAAAATTTTGCAAGTATTTCTTTTCTTTGAAAAAGAATTGGCAACTTGAGGTTAGAAAACTGGCTCATAAGATACAGGGTCTTTATGACAAGCATGACAACCTGAATTCTTATCCAAGAATTCACATGGGATACAGAGAAAACTCATTCTTACAACCTGTCCTCTAACACTGTATATATGTGTCTCTGTGTTCATATTATATGTGCATTGTGTTTGTGTTGTCTCTGTGTGCATGTGCATATATGTGTATACGTGTGTTTGTGTTGTCTTTCTGAACTTGTATATGCATGTATACATCTGTATGTAGATGTGTGTTTAACTGTGGCCCAGTGTATGTGTTTGTGTATATATGAACCTATATGAGTGTACATGTGTTTATGCTATTGTGATGGCATGAATCCTGATAAAATTATCCAATATTTAGGCTAGTCTGTACATTCCTTACAATAAAAATAATGTATTCTGTAGATCTTTCTTCTTGTTAAAAATAAAAAACAGACAAAATAAAAAAAAAAAAACTACTGTAGTTCTCTGTGCTAGTAGTATACAATACTTTATGTCATCGTGCTCTGTCGGCATCTGGAAGTGGCATGAGCAAATTCACTGAGGAAAGAAAATCACACTGAGTTTTGTATGTGTCCACATTAAAAAGTGCATTTTTAGCAGAGAAATCACACTAGTCACCCTTCCTCCATTTATAAACTTGTTGACTAAGCCACACACACACAAAAAATGTGCAATAGATCTTGCGTTAACCACGTCTGCTAGGAGAAAAATGATACTAACAAGATATATGAAGAGTTATTCAAATCCACGAAGGAAGGAGAGTAACTACAGAGAAAAAGAAACAGACCCAAGTGTTAGACTCCATAAATCTTCCACTTTTTATTGCACATAAATCCCAGAAGAGAAATAATGAACCTTCCTTTGTATTAACTTGTCTGTGCCATTGATTTAAAGATTAAAAATCACAAGATTTTTAATCTTGTCATTAAAACAGACTCACTTACTGAAATTGACACAGATAAGACAGTGCAATTGAGGTTTGGCCTCTTGGCCTACATCCTTATCAAAATTGGAAACAAGTTCAAGTTTTGTCATTATTTCAGAGTAAGGGACTGGACTTGTCCCTCAGGGGTGCACTTTTTTGTTCTCTGGACTCAAGCAGTGGACTTTATCTGTGTATTTATTGGTTTGGTAACATGCTGTCTTAGTTACTTTTCTATTGTAATAAGACATCATGAGCAAAAAGGTGCTTAATTTGTGCTCAAGATTGTAGGAGGATAGAGGCCATAACCATGATGGTAAAATACAAGGCAACAGGAATGCAGGCATAGTGCTGGAGTAATAGCTGAGAGCTTACGTCTCGAGAAATAATTATGAGGCAGAGAGCTAACTGCCTTTTGAAACCTCAGAGCCGGTCTCAAGTGACACAACTTTTTCAACAAGATCACTTTCCCAAATTCTTTCCAAACAGTTTCACCATCTAGGGAGCAACTATTTAAATTTAAGCTTAAGAAGACTGTTCTCACTCAAACCACTATGTCTGGGATGGATTAAGGAAGGTTCTAACCACCACGGCATTTCTAACCATCTAATCATCTAATCTAATCTAATCTAATCTAATCTAATCTAATCTAATCTAATCTAATCTAATCTAGTCGTTTTTCATGTCAACCATTACCCTATCATCTTTTCAACTTACAAAAAAAGGCTCATTATTTCTCTTCTGAAATTTACGTGCAACAAATAAATTTGCATGCATGAGTATGTTTTTGTCTCTTTGTGTACATGTTTGTGTGTGGATGCAAATGTGAGTGCACTGGATCACATGCACAGGACAGCATGTAGAGGTATGAGAACAGTACATATCTCCTTTCCCCAATTTATATAAGACAATGTTCTTCATTGGCCTGTAGCTTCATCTTGTAGACTTGGATACCTAGCCTGTGGGCTTCCAGAAATTTGCCTGTCCACCATCACTAGAATTAGAGGCATACACCACAAAACCTATGTTTTTCACTGGTTCTGAGAATCAAACTTGGGTCCTCATGCTTGCAAGGTGCCAATGAGCAGCCTCAGCTTAGGGAACGTTTCCTGAAGAAGGGTGTTTGGAAGATGTGGAAGAAATGACTAAAAGTCATTTGTGGGTACAAGATAATAGCTCTTGTCTGCTCTTGCTGGATCTCCAAACAGCTTATCTAGATAGCTCTGCTTTTGAAGACTAAAGCCCAGTTTTTAATTTACACATCAGTTCAATCATTACCCCAGGTTCCCTTTTGATTATCCCATAAATCAGCATTTTATGACCTTAGTCTCTTGATTCATAGAAAGATTCAGCAAGCATATTTTCTTAAATATAGCAAATGAACTCAGAAATCTGCCCACCATAGTAAGCACAAATAGTGAGTTCAGCTAGGTGAGATTCCATCCTGAGATTAGCATTCCGAGTTTGCCTGATTTAAACTTGCTCTGTCCCAGATGACCATTGAACTCAAGAATCTACCTGTCTTTTTCTGCACAGAAAATAAGCTAGCTGGGAAGAATTCTGCTGTGAGATCAACATTCCCAGAACTAAGTTTGCTCTGTCTCAGGCTGACCTTGAACTCAAAAATCTGCCTGCCTTTGTATCTTTCTGATAATCTGGCTCATTAGTACAGCTGCCCTTGTTCTTTTAGGTCCATGAAGCCCCTCATACAATTTATACTGCATCCTTATACATTGTTTAGTTGAAAACCCATACATTTTTGAATAATGTTTACAGAGTTATTTTCCACAACCTTTTTTTTATATTTATATTCTTTTTATTGGATATTCTACTTATTTACATTTCCGATGCAACCCTCTTTCCCATTTCTACCCCCATGCCTTCCAGACTCATGCTACTTCTAATTATCATGGAGTCATTGGCAGGAAGAATATTTTCCAAAAAATGGAACATAAAGTATATTATGGACATTATTAGATAAACAAGCCCTATGACCACACAACCAGCAGGACTTGTAGAGTCTCATGCCCTGCTGGCTCTGCTGCAGGGGTGAGAAATATGTGAAGCCATTCCTTCAATAGTGGTCATGCAGGGTTCAGCAGCAAGGCAAGTACTTTACTGATTGACCCATCCCCTCAGCCACAATTTACAGCTTTATTTTTCTTGTTAATATATTTCTTGTCTATGATAGCAAATTTGATATGCCTATTTTATCTACCTTGATAAGCACATGTGTCATCTAGTTACATTCTAGATATTCCTCAACCTTCCTAAAGCTGTTAACCTTTAATATAGTTCCTCATCTTGTGCTGACCCTCATCTTTAAAGTTGTATTCACTATTGTATTAAAATTTCTTCATAATTGTATTAAAATTGTATTAAAATTTCTTCATAATTGTAATTTTGCTGCCATTATAAATTGCAATGTAAATATCTGATATGGAGGATATCTGATGTGTGATGCTGTAAAAGTTGGGTCACCCCAAAGGGGGTCATGACCCATGGGTTGAGAACTGCTGTTGTAAACCAGAATGTAATGGAATTGCAGCATAGGGTGTTAAACAGGAATAAGCCTCAGTTAAGGCAGCTGATAGATACAAAAACTAAATGATTTGTGGTTTCTGCCCTTAGATTTTCTCCTGCTTCTTTTTCTCCCCCTCTCTTTTCTCTTCTCTCTTTCTCTTTCTTCCTTTGTCTATTAGTACTTTTGTCAGAACCCAAGGATTTGTACACATTCCCCACTCATCTATATTATGACCTTGAGCTCTAGGGTTGGTCACTAATTGCTTGTTTTCTAAAGCCAAAATGAGCCTCACCCAGAATTCTGAACACTGCACATACACAGGATAATGAGGTTTAGCTTTGCTTCTTGAATTATAGCATACATACTTATGTGAACACAACAAAGAAAAACGTATCAATCTGCTCAATTCTTGATAGAGTATTGAAGCTTCTTCTAACTCCCTCTAGATATTGTCTCATTTGAGAGTCAAATTTCAGCTCAAGGATAAATGGGATGTGAGAAATTTCATCTGCTAAATAGTATTTTATGGATAAATACTGGGATCAATATGCAGGTAATTCATAATGCACCTACTATTTTTTGAAAGTAGTTCATGACTCAAGAGAAGACCCAGAAAACAGCAGTAACTGAACCTTTTACTGTATGTTGTGAAGTAAGCTTTACTATAAACACGTGGAATAATAGATGGATTAGCTTATAGGCTACATAGAAGTCAATATTTTATTCATATGTAGAGACTGTGTTTGTGTAAAGTTTAATTCTTAAGCATCTTAACAGGATCTGTTTCTTCTCTAAGTCTCTCTTTCTCTCAAGGAAATTTTTCTTTGAAACAGGACCTTATGTAGCTCAAGCTGGCCTTGAACATGTTATGTAGAAAAGATAACCTTCAATTCCTGATCCTCCTGATTTCCCATCCTGAGTGCTGAAATTATTGATGTGTACTGGCACACATAGTTTATTCAGTGGTACAGGAAATTGAACTCAGGACTCTTTGCATGTGCTCTAACAACTGAATCACCTCTAGTACTGACTTCCAGTTTCTTTAATTCCTTTTCTCACTGAGATCTTAACCAGAAGTTTAGCAGAGCTCACAGTAGCACTGCAGCTATGTGTTACCACAAAGATGTTACTCTTATGTAATATATTATATGTCAACAGAATGAAGCTGAGATGAAATTGTTCTTTGAATCAGCTATCTTTGGGGAAGTAATAGCATCAAGATCACAAATTCTGACAGGCACAGAAATGAGTACCAGGAGCTCCTAGGTTCAGAGAACAAAAAGGAAAATCTTGTTCTTATACAATTTCAAGGAGACAGGGACAAGTCCTACATAAAAAAATGTCCTATGCTATATTCTAGACATCATTAGCATCCAGCTTTAACTCAAGGCTCTCTATTGTCATGGCAATAGGATAGGGGCAGCCCTTGTTTGCAGCTACAAAGAAAACAGAAAGAGCTGTGACCACAGCAGACTCTCTCACTCTGACAAGGGAGAGTGTCTATAGTAGGATAGGGCCTTATTTCTCTGAGAGGGAGCAGCTAGAGATTTTCTGATCTACCAGTTACATCTATATAATAGAGCTATGATACCTTTCATGTTTTTCTACCTCGTTTTTCACCAGTAGGAGGGACATCATCAAGACAAAAAGGCTTTCTTGGATGCATCCGTTCATTACACTTGAATGGGCAGAAAGTAGACCTGGAAGAAAGGGCAAAGATCACATTTGGAGTCAGACCTGGCTGTCCAGGTCACTGCAACAGCTATGGAAGGAACTGCCAAAATGGGGGCAAGTGTGTAGAGAAACATATTGGCTACTCCTGTGACTGTACCAACTCACCATATGAAGGACCTTTCTGCCAGAAAGGTAAGATAAACATACATGCTACTACTGTATGTAGTCTTGAAACATCTAAATACAATGGTCAATGATTCTATGCCCTTACATAATTCATAGCAATGCTATCACAAGCAATGCTCTACTACCCATGTGCCATGTTTAAACCTATGTTTTATGGTACCTATGTCTTCAAGCAATCTATACCATTTCTCCTACATGTGGTAATGTAATTTCCACATGGCATTGTCAAACCAATGTTCTTATCATGCACTCAATATGTGCCCAAACTTTGTGCTCTTAGAAAGTTTCCCTTTCTTTAGACTCCTCTGCTTATTTCATCAACAAAATCATATCCATTCATTCAGTTTCTCTGCCTGCTGGCAGTGCAGTTCTGGTTAGTAATAACTGAAAAATGGGTACATCAATCAGAATGAAGGATCAGCTGAAGGCCAGAAGTGGATCATCTATTTGTGTTTAGTGGCACACTAACATTTCTGGTTCCAGTACTTCAATTAAAAGTGTATCAAAAGACAACAGTTTTCAGTACAAAACATGGTATAGAAATAATTAACTCACCTTTGTTTTAAGTGAATATATGTCAACAAGTTAAAAAATATCTATCATTTAAAATCTTTATAGTTTTTTAACATTTCTTTTAATTATAAAAAAGAAGATTGCTGAATACCCAAATGGAAACAATATTTAACAGCAGTATTTAATATTAAAATTAAATATTTTAACTGCCTCAAGACTCAACAATTTCACATGACTCTTTCCAATTCATTAAGACACACTTGTTTGTGTGTGTGTGTGTGTGTCATTAAGACACACTTGTTTGTGTGTGTGTGTGTGTGTGTGTGTGTGTGTGTGTGTGTGTGTCTGTCAATTGCCCTGATGTTGCCCAGAACAGAGGGACATCGTTCCCAGAAAACCCTTCAGCTGACATTCTAGGGTTGGCTATGGAGGACTGACGGGGTCGAGCTCTCTCGACCTGACCATGCCCCAGGAGATATTATGGTATGTGGAAAACCCATCTCCTTCCTCTTGGACACTGGGGCCACTTACTCGGTCCTGACAAAGTTTTGGGGATCCACCTCACGTTTGTGTTTTTCTATTGTTGGGGTAGGAAGACAACCTTACCTTCCTCACCAGACGCCCCCCCTTCGTTGCATTTTTAGGGGTGTACCTCTCACCCATTCCTTTTTGGTAGTGCCTACATGTTCTGTCCCCTTATTGGGAAGAGATATTTTAGCTAAGTTGGGAGCCTCTATTTCCTTTGCTTCCCCAATTCACCTAAACCCAAGCTCACCAGCAGTTCCTCTGCTCCTTATTCTAGCCAGTCAAACTACTAACACTAACATGTTATTTTCCTTACCAGCTTCTCAGGTGGACCCTCAAGTTTGGGATGTCCAGAACCCCTCTGTTGCTAAACATCATTCTTCTGTTGTCATCCAGTTACTGGACTCTACCAGGTACATCACCCAAGCTCAATACCCTCTCTTTCTCCAGAGCCTCAGGGGACTTAAGCTATCATTTCTGACCTCTTAAGGAAAAAACTCCTTCACCCTACCTCTTTTCCCTTTAACACCCCTATATTAGCAGTTAAGAAACCTAGTGGTACCTATTGACTGGTTCAAGACCTCAGGCACATTAATTCTGCAGTGGTTCCCCTCCATCCTGTTGTGGCTAATCCTTATACACTTTCTACTATCCCCTCAGGGACTTCTCATTTTTAAGTCCTAGATCTCAAGGATGCACTTTTTTCTATCCCTCTAAACACCCAGTCACAGGACATATTTGCCTTTACCTGGACAGATCCTGACACCCACTTTTCTACCCAACTTACCTGGACTGTTCTACCTCAGGGATTCCTGGATAGCCCACACCTATTTGGCCAGGCTCTGGCTTCTGGCTTGCTCTCTTTATCTCTCCCTAGATCTAAGATTGTACTTTATGTAGAAGATGTCCTTCTCTGTAGTCCCTCTCTAGAGATTAGCCAAGCTGACACAACTGCTCTTCTAAATTTCTTTTCCAGTCAGGGCTACAAGGTCTCACCTTCTAGAGTCCAACTGTCTACTCCTCAGGTCACCTATTTGGGGCTAACAGTTACCCCAACCCACAAGGCTATTACCTTAGATAGAAAGAATCTGATTCAGTCTCTAACTGTTCCTTTTACAAAAGCAGAGATTTTATCATTCCTAGAAATGGCTAGCTTTTTGCATTCCTGGGTTTCTTCCTTTTTCCTACTTTCTCACCCCTTATATGAAGTCCCCACCCATGAATCTCTTCTCAAACCTGTTACTAAGCCCTTTCAAAGGCTCCAACAGGCTCTCCTTAAGGCCTCAGCCATACATCTCCCAGACCGGACTCATCCTTTTTCCCTCTACATAACTGAAAAGGAGGGATTTGCCCTTGAAGTCTTAGGTCTCCAAATGGGACCATCTTTTGCACCTGTAACATACATGTCAAAAAGACTAGATCTAACCATCAGGGCTGGGCACCTTGTGTTTGTACCTTAGCAGCTGCTGAATTCCTTATTCAAGAGTCAAAGAAACTAAACTTGGAATCGTCCATAACTGTCCTCTCTTCTCAAAACTTGCCACAGTTCCTAACTTATAAAGGCTTACAGACTCTACCTCCTTCCAGGGTTTTTTCTCTCCAGATAGCTCTAATAGAAGACCCACCCTCACCTTTCAATCATGCCCACCTCTTAATATTTCCAATCTTCTTCCTCGACTTAATACCAACTACTTCCTATCTCACTCCTGCACTGAAACTTTAGAGGAACTACTACCTCATCCTTCACACATACAGGAGGACACATTGCCTCAAGCCATCTATACCTGGTATACAGCTGGAAGCTCCTTTATACATGAAGGAGCCAAGAAAGCTGGCTATGCCGTAGTGTCAGACACCAAGGTGGTGGAGGCACAGGCCCTTCCTGCTCATACCACCAACCAACAAACTGAACTAATAGCCCTCACCTGTGCCTCCCAGCTGGCACAGGGACAATCCCTCAACATCTATACAGATTCCAAATATGCTTTCCATATCCTCCTGTCCCACACTGCTATCTGGAAGGTGTGTGGGTTACTTACCACAAAAGGAGGATTAGTAACTAATGCAAACCAAATTATGACTATGCTAAGGACCTCCCACCTCCCACAGCTATTGGGATTGTCCACTGCAGATCCCACTGGACAGACAACTCCGTTGCCTCCAAGGGAAACAACTGAGCTGATGAGGCAGCTAGAGCTGTGGTCCTTAGGGGTCTAGACTCACTTCACCCTAAGACATTCTTACACTGCAACCCACATCCCCACCTATACCCCCTGATACTCGTTAAACTTTGTCCTATCTTCACCAACTCTTTCATCCTAACAGCCAAGCACTGTCGTATTTTGTTAAGAACCACCTATAGCCTACTCCTGAGGACTTAAGTTTCTTAACTTCTATCACTGCTTCTTGCAAAATCTGTCAGATGTCAGATCCCAACTCAAGGTATTATAGCACCCCTTTTCCTACCCATCAAGCTAGAGGTTCCCTTCCTGGAACTGACTGGCAACTTGACTTTACCCACATGCCCACTGTCAAACATGACAAGTACCTCCTGGTTCTGGAGGACACCTTTTCATGCTGGGTAGAGGCTTTTCCACAACTAACAAAAGGGCTCAGACAGTCTCTGATCTCCTCCTCTAAGATTTCATCCCCCAATTTGGTGTCCCAGCCTCCCTTCAGTCAAACAATGGTCCTGAATTTACTTCCCAAGTTTCTCAATTTCTATCTAAGGCCCTAGACATCACCTGGCATTTTCATATTCCCTACCACCCTCAGTCTTCAGGTAAGGTAGAAAGAACTAACCACTCTTTAAAAACCACTCTTGTTAAGCTGCCACAGGAACTTCATCTTGACTGGGTAAAACTTTTACCTCTGGCTCTTTTCAAGCTACGAGATCTCCCCAAGCAGCCTCTCTTCATCTCACCCTTTGAACTCATGTATGGACATCCAGTCCTAACTCCTGGTCTTTCACCTAAATGCTCTCCCCTCCCAGACCATCTACTCACCCCATTACTCTGCCACCTCTGTTCTTTCTTGTGGAACGTTGCTGACCACCATCTACCTCGACCTGACCACTACCTGTCAACATTGGAGACCAAGTCCTTCTCTCCCCTCCAGATCACCAGCCTTCACTCCTCTCTTCCAAATGGCAGGGCCCTTTTAATGTAATTCTGTTTTCTATTAAGCTCCACAGGACTTCAAAATCACCCACCTTGTCCTCTACCAGAAAACAAGACTCTACTCTGGCAGCTGAGCTCGACCTCACTGGACTAGACATGAGTTTCTCATCCTCCCCCTGCTACTTGTTTCTATCCAGGTCAGCCCTTACATCTGGACGTTTGAGATTCAAAATACCCCCACAGATAACAGTCTTTCCAAACAGGGTCAGGAAACTGATCCATAGCCGGATGCCAAGAACCAATCCAAATTGCTACCATCCCTATATCTGTTGTCCCATCTAAATATTATGTTCTCTATACTTGCTTTCTCTTTGACCAGATAGAAGATTATTGTAGAAACTGGCCAGATGATTATGGGCTGCCCATATTGGTCTTGTCGGATATATATGCTAGGATCATGGACCTACCACTTCTACCAACACCGCAAGACACTCTTTTCTACATACAAGACCCGCGGGATTTCAGCTGTGTTGTTTCAGAACTGCCAGATGTCCTGACAGCTAAAGAAGATGGTCTTCTCCGGCTCTTCCTTCAAGAAGAATGCCATTTTTAGGGAATGTGAGACCTCCAGTTCTGAGATTTTTAAAAACCCATATAAAAGTAGATACTCTCTTTTGTAACACCCTTTTCAGTCATCCTCCTAGTGTTATTATTTCTAACCAAACTATTAATCAGTTCCTGTTACAGAATTATCAGCCAATGTCCACAGAGGAACCTAATACACACATCTACTAAGTGGACCCCGATGGTGAAAGCCAGCTACTTCTCACAACGGACTACACCCCTACACAGAAGAAAGTAGTTTAAGAAACACTGTGCCTCAATTCCCCTTTCACCATCGACTTCACCTCCCCCTCTTTTTCTTCTCTTTATAATAAGAAGGGAGGTATGTTGGTATCAGGCTCCAAACCCAGTGACATCACATCTAGGCGACCCCCACATCGTTGCCAAGGCAACCGCCATACACTCCCAGAATCCACCTGGCTACCTCACCTTTACCTAGGAGATACTACATCACTGCCCATATAAAACAGGCAGAACCTCCTGATCTCTCTCTCTCTTCTTTCGTCTTCTTCCATCTCCTTCCTCCCACCTTTGTCCTATCTCCTGAATAAACATCCCTCCCTTGCAACCACTTGGTCTGGAGTGGTCTGTTCTGAGCTGTGCGCAGACATATAATGAAGACGTCTAACAATATCAAAGTTCCCTCTTCCTGGTTTACCCTGACTTGTGGTACGATAATGAAAAACTAGCAAAGACAGCTTGTATAACATTTTTAAATAATAAGAAAATATCCTTTAAACTAATTTAAAAACAAAAATGCTGTCAGTTTTTACATGGGGAGATCTCTATCAGTCTCTGAAAAATTGGCATGCACTCTTGTGTGGTCCCATCATTACAAGAAGCACATGCAGATGCAGAATAACAGATATGACATTAACAGTGCATTCTCATTTGTGATTCTGATTTCATTCTGAATAAAATTATGATAAAAATATTCTTCCAGATATGTAGCTTTTTTATGCTTAAAATTGTATTGTTAGTCTTTTAGTTAGATACAAGTAAAATTGCCCTGTATGCTGTTGTAGTTGAGATCAACAGAGATAAGTCATGAAAGCATAAAGGCAGCCTATGTAGGGGTAACAAAAACCCAGGACTTTTATATGTATATGGAGCAGGGTTGGGGTGGGAGTGGGGTTAGGGAATTTAGATTATGCATGTGAGAGAAAGTATGCAGCATTTGTCCTTAACCTAATGATGTCCAGTTGCATACATTTATGTGAGACTCTCATAATTTTGATCTTTAGAGCTAAATGTGTTCTCAGGATAAACTTCTGTTCAGTGATTGGAGTGTCCTCTGTACCCAATGGGCTATTTTTTCTGGCTCTGGGATGAAATGGGCTTTATGTTCTAGAATGGGTCTCTCTCAGCTGAATGACTCCAGGTACAAAAAAATCTTCACTGGAAAAAAAAAAGAATTTTAACAACATATTTGCATCACAAATGCCCAGAGGAGGTTAACAGTGACAGAGTGACAAGTTTCTTAGTGTAAGAGTGGCTGGTTAAATGCTTTAACTCTCCTAAGACCTGGGTGAGACGTGTTTTGTGTGGTTACTGCATGATTAAATTGACAGGGGATGGGATAGGGATACAGATTGGGAGAGTGGGGCAGGCAATTGTAAAAAATTATGGCCTTGTAAGTTTGTCTGCCCTGGCTGACATTCATTCTGACCTGGGACTGTCTACACTCTGTGTTAGTCAGCTTTACATAACTGTAAAGAAACATTTGACTTGACAGAAATAAATTTCAGAGTTTTCAAAGAAAAAAAGTATGTGGTCTAGTTTCTGTTGCTTTTACACTCTTGACAACTGCAACTTCTACCCCACCCATTTCCAGGCCCCTCCTTTCCTTCAGTCTCTGAATTTGCCTCTCTCATATTGTGGAACATATAATGGAACACAACACAAGTTGCTTCATTGTATTGTCTTTCTCCCACTAAATAATGTCACTTCATCCATGTTATAGGGATTTTTTTTCTTTCTATTGCCAAACCATGTTCTGGATAGTCCCCACTTTGCTTACCTATTTGTCAATCCATGGAAACTGGACTGTCTCCATTTTCTGATGTTTATAAATAAGACTACCACTGAAACTCATGTACATTTTCTTCAAATGACATATGCTTTATTTTTATTTTTAATAATTTTATCATATTTATTCACTTGGGTGTATGAAGCTGCTGTTAGGTTACATATGTACCACGTGATCCTTTGGCAGACAAAAAACCACTTTCAGATATTGGTTTCTTTTCCAGCTGTGAGGATACAGTGAAGAAACTCTGGAAATGGTTGCTTCTTGGGGAGTGTAATTTTGTTGGCTGTAGATATGAGAGAGAACAGAAAGTGGCAATGGGAAGAGTCTGGAGCAGAGAGAAAAGGAAGCAAACAGGACTGACCAGGGCTAGGGCTATTTCTGCTGCAGGGGTAGAGGAGTGGCAGAAAAAAATGGGAAAAGATAGCAAAGAGACTAACAAGGGAAGCTGAGAAGCAGGGGTGGGCTGGAAAGGGCACTTGCTAGTTTTCTAATCTGGAATAGCCTGGGAACTAGGATAGTAGAGGAGATAAAATGTTCCAGTGAGTCAGGATGCTACTGTGGGCTTTGAAATACATAACAGGTGCATGTATATAACAGCTACTGAGGTACCTGGAAGTTAGCTTTGGGCTTTAATATTCAACAAAGTGTATGCCCTTTCTGGCAGGCAGAAACTTGCTGCACAGGTTTTTGAGGAGTACTGCCTATCAGAATTGGTCAGTCCACCAGAAATCCTTCTAGAGTCCACCTTGAGTTGAACCTAGATTTTCATTTTGGACTACATCAGTGAACAACTCATTTTGGGGGCTGCTTGGTATTTTCCTGTTTGGAGCTAACATCACTGTGTATAACTGGGAGTAAAACTCAGGTCACCAACCTTGGTAGGTGACTAGTGTTCTTATGTGCTGAGTCATCTGTCTTCCCCATGGTTCATTTCTTGCAGAACTGCCAAATTGTTTTTCAAAGTGAGTTGCAGATTTTCCCTTCTTACCATAAGTTCTGAAAGCTCCAGGTTTTTTGTAGTCTCACACACCTGTTAGTGTGTGCTTGTCTTATAGCAGACTTCCTACCATATGGGAAATGGGGCCATACTGTAGTGCTGACTTGTTCATACTTAATGACTACTCATGTTAAGCATTCTTTCAAATTATTACAATTCATTTCCATGTCTTTTTTGACTAATAACTGCATATCTGAACTTTTTGCAGATTTTTATTCTGGTTGCCATTCAGTCGCATTTTTTTTCTGTCTTCTGAATATATGTCCCTTACAAAATATAATTTGCAACCTTATCTTCCCATTCTGCTTAATTTCTTTTCACAGTCCTCATTATATTACATGAAACAGAAAGCTCCTTCATTTTGTTGGAGGTCAATTTATCTTTTCATTCTTTTATTATTTCTACTTTTACTGTCATACATGAGAAATAATTGATAAATTCAAGGAAGTGAAAATCTGTACCAATAATTTCTTCTAAGTATTTCTTCTAAGTATCATCTTTCTATATTTTATCTCTTCTATTAAAGAACTTCTTACACTTTGAGTTAAGTTTTGTATTTCTTGTAAAATTGTGCTCTTATAAGATTCCAGATTTTTTTACCAAATTTAAATGAAATTTATTTATTAATGTGGAGGTGTGTTTCTGTGTTCGTGTGTGTATGTTTGTGTGTACCTGTGTGCATGTGTGTGATTGTGTGATTGTGTGTGTGTGTGTGTGTGTGTGTGTGTGTGTGTGTGTGTGTGTTTGCCAGCACACCAGAGTACATGTGTGGCCAGAAGACAACTTTCAGGAATACTTTGTTCATTCTACCATGTTGACTCTGGGATTGAACTCGGGTCGTCAGGCTTGGTTGCAAACATCTTTACCCTCTGAGCCACCTTGGTATTCTTGAATTGATGGTTTTGACTATGAACATCCATATGCCTCACCACTATTTATCAATGTATATTTATTTGCCTTCAACAGTCTCCCATTGTTGACTGAATATTTTTGTCACTAAAAATGGTAGATAATAAATTTCTAAATTGATGTACAATTCTGGAAAGTTAAACCTAAGTTAATCACACTCTATTATTTTACTTACCATTAAGTACTTACCATTAATTACTGAAGATCATGGTGTATGTTTTATTTATGCCACATGCTTCTTTTATTTCATCTCATAAGCCTTCCTATATGTGTCATAAATGTTTGTAAGCACTAGTTTTAACCACTGCAACATTTCCCATTGTAAATACAGGCTTCCTTTGTTTAATTCATCTATCACTAGAGCTCTGTGGCAATAGTCTGGGTTAAGATTCTCATTAATTTACTATTATCCCTCTGCAGATAATCGTTATGCACTTAACCTCAAACTACCTTGATTTCCACATTAATAATGTGTAGAAAATACAGGAATTTTATAGAAGGGTCCATGTTTAACCCTCAATGAACACTACACACATTATACAAATTCTCCCTGAATTCTGGTGCTTACTGTTTGTTTGAAATGTTATAGTATCTCAACTTAAAAAAAAAACAATAAAATGCAAAATTCACTGAATATGCTTTAGATTTTATTTATAATTAATCTATTAAAAGTAAAACTTGCTTCAGCACCTTCATCTCTTGTCATAAAACAATAAATAAATAAATAAATAATAAAGGATAAGTAGCAGCATCTATACATACACAGAATTTAGCTTTAAATTAATACAATTAATATCTACGTATTATAATTAATTAAAACTATCTCTAGTAGTAGAATAAGAATGTCAACTTTTTTGACATTTCTAATTATAAAAGGTTTTTTCACTTTTAATTTATTGTCATTAAAAAATGGAAAATTATATTGTATTTACCCATATCTAATATGTTTTACTACAGTGTGAACAAAATACATATTTGAATATAAACCCAAACATATGCAAGATTTTTATTATGTTAACTAGAAACATAGTAGCTCAAATTTCAGATCATGTTCCCATTAAAAAAAATACTTATATTAAGCAATGATGATCCAACATCTGCATGGCCATAATCTCTGCTTTGTAGTTTTAACATAAGAAACACTGATATAACATGCTCAATAAAACCCAAAACATTCTTTGTGAAGCTTTCCCATAATTGTACTAGTAGTCTAAATTTGATAGGCAATACATGTATTATTAACTAGGTTGCACTACTACAGATTGGTAACAGAATTTCACATGGTAGAAAAATAGTAAGAACAATAGGAGGAAAGGCAAGGTTGTTCTTAGTTCCCTAGACTTAGCCAGAGAATGTCAAGTGAGAATTAGAAATACTGCTTCCTCCTTTGAGAAGAGAAACCTATCATATCCATTTGAATTCCAGATTCAGTATCTCAAAAAGCAAAGTGGAGAATTATAAGAGAAGACATCAAGCCCTTAGCCTCCAATATCAACATTAATACACATCTGTACAAATGCACATAGAAACGAGAATGAATTTGAGTACCTTCAAACTTATCAAGAAGCACATTGTGTGTGTGTATATATATATATTTTTAACACCCATCACACAATGCTAGAACCAGAGAAATGAATGAGCAGGCATTACAGCTACCCACAGTAATTGACTAAATGTTTGAAAGTATGCTCTCTTGTCTTCTGTTTTGCAGAGATCTCAGCTCTTTTTTATTCTGGCACCTCTGTTACATACATGTTTCAAGAACCATACCCAGTGACCAAAAACCCAAGCCTCTCATCTTCAGCTATCTACAAAGATACAGCTCCATCCAAGGAAACTGTCACACTGAGTTTTATGACAGCACAAGCTCCTTCCCTCTTGCTCTACCTCAATTACTCTTCTCAGAATTTTCTGGCTATTCTGCTCTCCAGGAATGGTAAGTGTTGATGGCATGATGAAACAAGACCAACCTTGTCTGAAGGGACAGCTTATGTTCTATTGTAGCCTGCACAGACCTGGGCAGCCTCAGCATAACATTCCTTCTAGTTTATCTATATGAGCCATAACTGGTATTCTGGGCCAGGGTCAATTTGATTCTGAAGTCTAAACTCATTAAGTTTAATTTGCCTTGATTGTCTTGGAGTCATTATTTATTATTTGTTCCATGCTGAAAACCATTAAGTGCAAAAGATAAAAAGTAAATCTGAACTTCAGACGGATGCTTGCAATAAAGTTCTGTCATGTTTGCTGCTGTGTTCATCACTGGGGGCTGATAAATCATAAATACTAACTGTGATTAGAAAAAGGAATTATATTATCTTATCCACAACACTGGCACAGGACCTCACTTTTGAGAGTCTGATTTTTCCCTTAAAGAAATTAATTCTTTCTACAGTGACTAACTACTGAATAGTGATATTTTCCCCTTGGAAATGGCAAGACATGGAGTATTTTACTTGGCCAAAGAGAACTAGTGTTTCACAAATGAAATATTTTTTATTTCTTGCCATTATTATAATTAATTATAAAAATCATACATTATTACAGGGCATTGTCCACTGCCTTCACATACACAGAAAAACTCAAGTGCCTTTTGAAGTCTATAGTTCATTGTTATCTGTGCTTCTTTGCTGGTGGAATCCTCAATACAATCGATTTTGCAAATAACATCTTGCTTCCCAGTTTTCAAGTTATCTGTAGCACATAAGATATCATGATGACATTGCTAATTAAAACATTCAATGAAGATGTGAATCAAACTTTGGAATTAGTGTATACATAGTGGATATAAGCCAGTAAGGGAAAAGACAGAAATTATATTAGAAGAAATATGAGGATAATCACATATGATAGTTTTACCACATGTTATTTTTTTATCACACAATTCCAGGATAAAATGTTGTAATTGAGCCATAACCAAGTAGATTAAGAAATCAGAATCCCACCATATGTAGTAATTGTTTGAACAAATGAATGGAGAAAATACACATATGTCCCTATAGCATGATCACATGCAGCATTCTCCTGAGATCAAGAATATGCTTCTACTCCTCTTGCAATATTCTGCTACAGTAATAGATTTCTAGACTTTTGTTCTGTTCATCCCAACCACACAGTGAAACTTAAGGTGGTCTGTGCCGCTTTATAAAATGAGTTTTATGGAAGGTGGCATATATGCAATCCTGTCTACACTTTCGGTGCAAATCACATGTTTCCATAATATTCCTTTACTGACAGTTTTATGTGTACATGTTTGTGTGCATGTGCATGTGTGCATGTGTGCATGCATATGTGTGTGTATGATATTTCTTTCTTGTGATGTAATATGTACAATATGAATATAAAGAACTATTTATACAATCTAAAATGTATAGTGAAAAATGAGGAATATGTGGGATGAACCAGCCTAAAGTACAAAAATAACAATAAATGTTCTATAAGATGATATAGTAGTACATTTCCTCTGAGACCAAGATATAGTGAAGAAATAGAAAGTACAAACAGGCAAGAAAGGAGGGAGAGAAAGAAAAAAATGAAGAAGACAAGTAGGGGAAGAAGACAAGGAGGAAGAGGGGGAGGAAGAGAAGAAGAATAAAAGGGAAGAGGAAGTGGAGGAGAAAGATGAAGAAAATGAGGGTAAGTCTAGTAAACACTCAGCAAAATTTTCACCTTAGAAATTTATTTTGCATAGTTAATTAGGCCAGAGGTGAGAAGATGCCTGTGAGTCAAAGTCATGTGTGTGAGCATTGACCTGGCAGTTTGGTTTGGCAGGACTGAAGTTCATCTTTGTTCTTATTGGATGTCACCGTTTCAGACTAACTCAGCTTAAGCTGCTGTTGGTACTTCAAGAAAAAACAGGGCCTGATGCTTAAATAGAGAAAAGTATTGTCATTTCTGAGATGTAAGCTCACTCACAAACACATGTATATGCATGTGCACATGCTTGCATGCACACACACACACACACACACACACACACACACACTAGAGCACATGCATGTATGCATACATACGAAGGCTGGAAGACAACCTGGGATGTCATACTCAGGAATGCCATTCACTTCTTTGAGAGATGTTCTCTCATTGGCTAGGAGATAAGATAGTCTGGCTAGTCTGAGAGTTCCATGATTCTGTCTCTGTCTCCCAGATACTGAGGTTACAAGTATATGCCAACACACCTGCTGATTTCAACACAAGCACTCTATGAACTAAGACATCAGCATAGTTAGATATTTTATCACATAGAATTTCCCTGTTACTTTCAATATCAAAGTTTTTCTCCAAAATTGCCATTTGAAAAATATTCCTGGACTTCCTTTTTAAGTGATATGGACTATTTAATCTATCAGAGAGGCACACGGTAGAATGCCCTGCCATTAAGAGTCTACTTGTCAGCTAGAAACATATATAAGTACAAGTTTCTTATAGGCATAACGTTCATACAGATTGAGTACAGTTAGACTATTTGGCATGTCTAGTATTCTTAGACATGGATACTAAGAATAGGGAAAGGGGAACAAAGTTGACCCAATCACCCTGGAAGAGAAAGTCACAAAATGTTCCACAGAGTAACTTTTCAATCATAAGACATGAGTTAGTATTTTGTTGGCAGACAGAATTTTAATAAACCATTTTAACTGTCTTCTTATTTTATCATAATACTTCCATTGCATACTATAAAATGTATGCATGTGCATCTGAGTGAATGATTTTGTTCTCCCTTTGCTCTGATAAATTGGATGAACAAAGCAATTTAAAAAGAAGAGGTCATAGTTTGAGGCTATACTTCATCGTGGAAGGCAAAGAATGCAGCAAAGAGCTGAAAGTAGCCAGAAAGCAGGGAGAAATGGATACTGGTACTCAGCTCATTTCCTCCCTTTTATTCAGTCCAAGGCCCTAGGCCATGAGATGGTGCTGCCCACATTTAGGGTAGGTTTTCTAACTTCAATTAACCTAATCCAGATAAGCATTCACAGATATGCCCCGAGCCTTACCTCTTTGATAATTTTAAATAGAGCCAAGTTAACAATCAATATTAATCATCACACTGTCTATATAATCATCACAATGCCCATACAAACATTTTAATTGGTCTATTTGATTTCATGCTGGTTGAAATAAACAAGGGAAGTTAAAAGATGCACAAATAAAGCCATCAATCTATGCTGAAATTCATTCAATATGACCTCCAAAGGATGCTCCCAGGTCACCTTTCCTTTGTTGTTGCTCAGCTACCTCTGGCACAGAGTGAATTGTGTGCCTTTGCCTCAGCATTTCTCTTCTATAACTTCTTTTGAAGCTCAAAAATTTGTAAGGTTCACAGTCTGAATTTCTGATTGCCTATTCTTCAAAAAGAATATTTATGACCTGAGACACTTTGTATTTTATATGTACTATCTCAAGATAAACAGAAATTAAAAAAAAAGACCAAGACAGGAGAAATGTCTTTAAAGTGCAAAACCTAACAACTGTCATGCAGGGTTAACAATAGATGTTCTTAATATCACTGGTTTCTCTCAAGAAAGTCCTGTAGGGATCTCTGTTGCCTCTTTTCATTCCTACACACCAGTATATACTTGAATTACTCTGGGTAGAAGAAATTCTGAAGTATAGAAGTGAGAAAGAATCCACCAGAATGTTTCTGGTTTTTTATCTCACTCAGTCCTGACAACAACTTCATCTCTGGGATTGCTTTCTCAATTGATAGTTTCCAGGTTAGAATAAATTGCATCATTGCATACATGCATGAGCATTAAATAATTTCTTCTTTCTCCTTCATAATCCATTTTATAATAATGTTGCAGTGATCCGTTGTAATCTTTCAGCAATGACTATGAGTGTTTCTCAAGAGTAGGACATGTCCAGTATTATACAGATATTCTACAGTTCTAAGGGAGTAGATCTGGTCTTAGAAATAAAGACATGCGGGTAGAATGAGACACTTATACTATTTCTCATTTCTCTTTTTGTTGTTAATGTTGCAATTAATACTTTGTTTTTTTATTTTGCTCCTAATTATCTAAATATTGTTATGAACAGAATTTTGAACCTACTTCCCAGCCCAGATGTTGAAGTGTATTTTTTTTTCTTTTTTATTGGATATTTTATTATTTACATTTCAGATGCCATCTCCTTTCCCCAGTTCCCTTCGCTAGAAAACCCCCTATCCCATCCCACCTCCTCCTTTTTGCTTTTATACCATTTTAATTACATGCATGTATTAAGATCAGTTCTAGGTTGAGGAACTAGCAATATAATACATGCAAATAGTCAAGGAACAAGCAAGACAATAAATACTTGATTTCTTCATATTCAATTAAAGTTAGATTTGGAGTAAGAAAGTAATTAAATCAAATGAGATGATGGAGTTTAGAGCCTTGATCCCAAAGAAGACACTAGAGGCTTCTCCCCCTCTTCTCTTGGCATGTAGGGACAAAATTGTGAAGTCAGCCTCAACAAGCAAAGATGAGATTCACCTCCAGGAGAAAAGAATAAACAGTTCCATCTTGATATTCAGCTGCTAGAATCCAAAGACAAAAAACTCATAGATTGGTCAAGGGTTACTCAGTACATTGTATTTTATTTTAAACAATTGAGTAAAATTAAAGCAAAATAATATATTGGTACATCATAGTAATTTACAAAGCATTTCATAAACTAATTGATAGTAGTAATGATATGAATTATTTGCTTAATATTGTGTTATCAGACCATAAATACAAATGCAAATATTCAGGATATTAGATATAAATTATAGTTAAAAGAGAAAATGCAAATTTCCCAGAGCCTACAGAATGAACACTTTATAGGCAGGAAATTGCTAGAGTAAGGTGAAAGATAAGGCTATGAGTATTTTCCACTAGGTGGCTACCATTACCTAGGGAGAACAGTTTTATCTACACATGAACATGAAAGAAAGAGCACTTTCAAACAACTTTTTTCTAACACCTTGTGAAACATACCCTCTAAAGAGAGGTAGTGAGGTCATCAGAGAAGATGAAAACTAGAGAAAAGAGAGTGTATAGGAAGGACTAGAAAAGAATCTTATATACTTCTAGACCTTTAACCCCATGTCAGCAGGTACAGTTAAACACGGTATAAACTTTCTGTGTGTTTCAGTCATGATGAGTGTGGAGATCCTTTCCTGCATAAATCATCACTGAAGTAAACCAAAATACATAGAGTAGAAAATTTTAATCATCCCTCTAAGTCCCTTCAAAAACAAAACAAAACAAACAAAAACTGAAAAATCCTACAAACAGAAAAAACAAAACAAGACAAACAAGCAAAACCAGTAATCAAATGCTTATATAAAAATGAAGCTAATGAAATATCACATATAATGAACTCTACAGATACCTGTTATGTATAGTCTTAGTCATTGAGGGATGAAGGCAAAATGCTGCTAATTGTGTTACTTAATGGAAGAACTCATTTCCTTACAGCAGTTGAAGACTAGGAGTGCAAAATCAAGGGCTAACAGAAGGAGCTGATTTATGGGGGATATTGGTGGTTCATTTGTAGGGTTGAGCACCTTTTCTACTTATGCTTGTGTGTTTTTATCAAAGGGAGATGAAGAAGCAAAAGAAGAAATTGTGAAATAACAGAAATATTTGTGTGTGTGCCTGTGTTTGTGTGGAGAGAAAGAGTAAGATTTCCTGATTCTCTTGTGTCTTTTCTTTGAAGGATGTTAATCCTGTAAAATGAAGGAATATTTTATATGACATTGACACTATTTTGTTACTAGGGCAATCGTGCTAAGGTCCAGCCTCAGCCCGAGAGAGGGTTATAACAAAGTGGTGAATGGGAACAGTGGAAGAATGACTAGAAGTCAGAGATTGGTGTAAACTGACATCCCTGTAATCTGCTGGAGAAAGCTCTTTCTTGCAGAACAAAGCCCAGTTTTTTATTTACTACAACTGCATAAGCTACATTCTTAAATATTTCATAACAGTTTAATCATTTACTGTTATGTTTTATGAAAAGAAAGAGAAGGAAGGAATATATTTTTGAAGAGTGCAGAATGGTGTGGGGAAAAGGGGTACTTCTGTGGGACCATGCTGAGACACTGAGACATCCCTTCCACCTGAAGGACTAGCCACACCCATGGTATAGTATAAAGTAGAGTTTATTCATGACATAAGGAGAAGAGTTGAGAGAAAGGCAGAGAGAGAGAGAGAGAGAGAGAGAGAGAGAGAGAGAGAGAGAGAGAAGAAGAAGGAGGAGGAAGAGGAGGAGGAGGATGTGGAAGGAGGTGGGAGAGGAATGGGGAGAGAGGGAAAAAAGGATAAGGAAGCAAGCACAGGAAAGCAAGAGCAAGAGGGCAAGAAAGAGAGGAGGGAGCAAGCAGCTCCTTTTATAGTGAGTCACATATAGGGCTATTGCCAGGTAATTGTAGGGCAGAGCCTAGAAAATTCCAACATTTATCCCAGGTTCTCTTTTGATCATTCCATGGATCAGCATTTGATATCCTTAGCCCTTGATTAATAATAAAATATGATGAATGTTATATACAATATTCCCTCATTTTACATGATTAGCATTCTTCAAAGAAAAGACACAAGAAGATTAGAAAATCTCATTCTTTTTCTCTCCATACAACCACACACACACATACGTACACACACACACATACACACACACACACACACAAGTAAACTGAAATACATCACACATTCAAGGCAAATGAACCAGATACCATACCACCAAGTTATTATTATTGTTATTATTATTGTTATTATTATTATTATTATTATTATTATTATTATTATTATTTCAACACAACAAGTTCTATGTGGTTTATTACGCACAACACTTGGAGTTTCTAAGTCTAGACAGAGAGGATATTTTTATGTGAGAAAGTTAGCTTTAAGAATAATACTTTTTTGGCAACTTAGTGAGCTCTTCTTTATGCTAATGTGTGCAGTGTTGAAACCAATTTTTATAATTCTTATCTACTTCAATAGATTCTTTTACTTTTTGGATTTTTTTCTGATCTCAGCAACTCAAGACTTATTATTTAAAAGTATTAAATGATCCCAGAAAGTAGGAATATCATTAAACCATCAACTTTTTTCTTGATACCAGGTTATTGTTTGTCCCCAACTTCTATTTAGATTGCACATATAACTACCTCCTTTAGGGAGTAAAATATCTGAATCAAACTTAGTTGGTGATACCTTGTGTAGAAGAGATCATCACTCTACCACTAATATTACATGCATCTATATGAGCCTTGTTTTTTTTTTTTAACTATTCCTTTCTCTTTCATGATCCAGGTTTTTTCCTTTATTTACCAAATCCTGTCTTCTTCCTTAATATTATTTTGACTAAGCTGACTCACTAATGTAGCTGCCTTTGTTCTTTCAGGTCTGTGGAGCCCATTATACAATTCATATTGTACCCTTGTATTTTTCATAGTTGAGAAATCCTGTAAAGAACAGAAGTTCAAGAACTTCTGTTGAACTCGTGCTTTCAGAGATCTTTCTAACAGTCTTAAGGGATACCCTAAAGGTCTCAGTATTTCTTTATTGCTGAGGATCACCAGATACATCCTCACTTAATAGAATCATGCTGTTTCTGATTATCTGGAGTAATTAACCTTGACAGGGACAAGATTCCCCTAAGGAGGAACATGAAGTAAAATTTGTACATTATTATGCAAACAAGCTTCACACCTACAGCAAACATCAACACTCCAGGAGACCCACATCCTGTTGGCTCTGTTCAAAGGCTGAGATTGGAGTCATAATGTCCCTTCCATGACCATGCTAGATCAGGCAAAATTGGTATTCCCTTTTGAAGATTTTAGTCTCATTTATAAAGTAGTCAAGAATGGCCTCAAAAAGAACCTCAAGGATAATTTAGGATTCTAAAACAAAACTCTAAAGCAGGCAAACTAACTCTCGGTAGCTGCACAGAGGACAGAGGCACAGAAGATCAAAGAGCCATGCTGTTTGAGCTAGAAGTGGAGACTGGCAACATGGCAAAAATAGAAAAGTAAAGACTCTCAGAATGTCAGAGAAAACACAAGTGAGTTTTGACTGCATTTGAAGAAAAGGACAAAAGATAAGAAGGAGGAAGAGTTAGTTCTCAGAAAGGAGGGCAGATCTACCAGAACCTCATGACAATTATGGAGCTGCACTGAGAAATACTGTGATAAAAATGCACATTAACTCATTAAAGGAATAATTATCCTTTCCATTTCTTTAGCTTGGCTTAACATGAACCAGCCTTTCTGAGGGTTGTCTTTGAAAAGTGATTGGCCAGCTCTTGTGAAGGATGTTATGGTATGTCTCCACACACAGGTCTATTCTATTCCTAGTATTAACAATTGATTTTAATTATCACCTCTAAATGTGGTTAAATTGAATGAGAAGCTTCCACATACATATTTTATTGATAAGGCCTAAAATGTACTAGATACTGACCTAGGTATATATGATAGAAAAATGAATATAGTATCATTGACTTTCAAAAATCCCTAAAGTAATGAACCATGTTTGATTCATCTTACTATCACCATTGAGCAGACCATCTTAGCTCACAGAGTATGCTCTGGTTGAAATATGAATTCAGTCTGCCTCTAGTGAGAGAAAAAAAAAAATCACAGAACTAGCAAGTTAGAAGTCCCCATAAAATCCAAGAGCAGAATTGTAAATGGACATAATGGCCTAGCCTTTTGAGTCCCAGAGAGCCTGTAAAATTAAAAGACCAAAAGAGTGAAGTGTCAACATAAAAACATAACTTTCATTTCAAAAGGGATAGGAGATATTCTATTCTAGAGCCAGCTATGAGTGACCAAAGCAACAGTACAAAATGTGCTGAGAGAATATAAATTTGGGGTACCTCAAATTTTATGTTCCAATGTGGTTTGGTGAAGTTTATACTGTAACACAACAGAGAAAATCATGAACTGAGGTCCTCATATACATTTGAGAAATATTAGGTAGTATTGTTAAAAGAGATACTATACAAGATCACTCACCCTTCTTATTGGTGAGAGATCATGACCTGTTATTAATATATCCCAAAAGTTTTCATTTGTTAGTCATAAAGATATTAACTGAGACACAAAAATGGGTGAATGTTGGTATTGATGGCGTGAAAAATGGTCTATAAAAAAAAGTGTAAAAAGGTTTCAGAAGGTTGGCTTCTTTTAAGATTTTTTTTTTCACAGAGAAAAGGCTTATCATTATAACAAATAATTCTCCTAGCAGTGTTGACTCCAAAGAAAGCAAAGGGTTTTGGATATAGCCATGCATACACAAAGAGGACACTCTCTTTACAGCTACATGTTCCAGGTCAGAATCTTATATTCAAACAATTGGCAGATGTAAACACAGGCCAAAAATTTAGTGTTAGAATGAGCAAAACTTGCCTGCATTTAGTCTTCTAAAAGGAGGCAGAACGACTTGGCAATTTTTGATGACTCCTTACAAGTTTCTCCAAATGACTTTAGCTAAAATCAGACAATCTGAAGATGCATATACAGTCATTTAAAGAGCAACTCCTTCTCCAAGTGTTGAGGTGCCTAGAGGATAACTATGTCACAAGATTGCAGTGAAGTCATTCTGGGGAGAAAGTATTCTTCCTGGGAAGTGAATGAACAAAGGCTTCTGAATGAATTTGGGCATATGAAGTAGAGGATGAATTGAGTGTTATTGTTCCTCAGAGTTATCTCTCTGAAATTCCATTTGGCCACCTCTGACACACATGCAAAAGTGGAGTTTCTGGCTCTGTCTGATGATCAGCTGTTCAGTAGCTGGATTTTCTAAAAGCCTCTGGATTCTCTCACGTTTTACTTTCCCAGTTTAAAACAACTTCCAATAAATGTTAGAAGTGTGCAACTATTTGTTTGTTTGCTTGTTTATTTGTTTTAAGCAAGATTACTCTCCTGTCTGTGTAATGTGATCCTCTAATTATTATCTTTCCTTGTGATGCTCAGTCTTTGAAAGGGGTGGGAGTTAAGGTATACATTCATCTCTAGATTTAAGATGATTGTGTTGGTCAAGGTTTTGGGGATTAATGAGAGACTGTTTATAAGGGGGTTGGAAATCCGACATGAATGATGTGGGATAAATAAAAAACAAGGTTATTACAGAGTGTACCAAAATGCTGGCTGCATATTGAGCCACCTGAATATTCTTTAAATTCTGAGTTAGAGAGATTGGGGAATTACATATTTAACTTTAGATCTAGACTTCTAATTAGAGGCTTAAGGATTAAGAAAATATTTATTATCTGTGTAAAGAAAACCTTTCTTAGATAAAAAGAACAATGTTATTCTCCTTGTCACACTTGACTTTTAAATACTTCTTGAGATGAAAATAAAGCCTTCTTCTGTGCACTACATTTTCTTTTATGCAGCAAGTATGCCTTGAATCGTCATTAATTTCTTTGACTCCTCAGTTTTTAAGCATGAAGATGTCTATGTTTCATCCTCTTCCTTCTGTTTTTATGGAATGCTTATCTCTTGTGACAAGCTACTTCCCCCCTAGGTTTGTTTGAGGACTCAAACAGTTGCCTTGTGGGAAACAATGTTTTCTGCCTGTACCAACCCTATTTTTGGTGATTCTATTCATGGTGGTCTAGGTTTAGTCTGATTGTTTTCAGGGCACAAATAATAAAACAAAAAGAGATTGCCTGATATTGTTGGTAATCAGCCAAGAAACAAAGCAGTGGTACAGATTAGGAAGAAATAAATGGTTCAACTTGACAGACAGCTACATAAACAAAGACCCTTAAGTATCCCAAGTAATTCTCTGAGATGTCTTTTTGTCAAGTTTAAAAAGAAGATGGGGTAGTTTCTATATGGCACAGTTTGGCGGGTTCTGTTTTGATAGATATGTAAGATTATATAGACATATTTTTATTAAGATTCTCCCTTCTTGTAATGCATCTGGTTTTAATCACATGCTTATTTGATTATATAAAAGCTTAAGATAGCAAATATGGGGTTCTTCCTAAAAGTTTACTTGATGTGGAGCTATAGCTCGTGCATGGGCATGGGTCCTGTTGGGCAGAGTTGTGGATTCCATGTGTCTGTCGCTGCTCAGGGAGGCAGAAGCATGGGAAATTGACTCAGTTCACTCTACGTGATGCTGGGTGGACACTGGGCTGTGAGAAGCCTCAGTCTCCTGCCTCAGAGACCTAGCATTTCTTTATCCTAGGTCATCAAAGCTTCAGAGGACCAAGGGACTCCCCTCCCAGTGATGTCAGATAAGGCAATCCTCTGCTACATATCCAGCTAGAGCCATGGGTATCTCTTGTGTACTCTTTGGCTGGTGGTTTAGTCCCTAGGAGCTTTGGGGAAGTCTGGTTGGTTGATATTGTTGTTCTTCCTATGATGTTGCAAACCCTTTCGGCTTCCACAGTTTTTGCCTTAACTTCTCTGTTTGGGTCTCTGTTCTCAGTCGAATGTTTGGTTGTGAACACTGGTATGGTTCTGGGATAGCCTCTCAGAATTGCCTATTTCTATTGCCTCTCGGAATATCCTATACCAGGATCCTGTCATTAAGCACTTCTTGGCATCAGCAATAGTGTCTGGTTTTGGTGTCAACAGATAGGATGGATCCCAAGGTAGGGCAGTCTCTGGATGGCCTTTTCTTCAGTTTCTGTTTCTCTTTTTGTCCCTGAATTTCTTTTTGACATGTATAATTCTGGATTAATATTTCTGAGTTAGGTGGTTGGCTCCACCCCTCAACTGGGGGCAGTGCCTATCCACTGGATATTGTCTCTATAGGTTCTATCTCCCCTTTGTTGGGTGTTTTGGCAAAAGTCCATCCAGTTGAGTTCTGAGAACCTCTTGGGTCCCGGGTGTCTGAGAGTTTTTTGTGGCTATACCCCATTCCTCCTCTTTCACTGCTACACAACCACTTTCAAATTCCTGACCCTCCACACTTCTCTGTACTTCTCCTCCATCTTCTCCTATATCTGAACTGGCCCTCCTTTTTTCCTCCCCCTCCTTGTACTTTCCCAGATCCCTCTCTCCCTCTACTTCCCAGAGATTATCCACTCCCCGCTACTGAGTAGTACTGTAGCACCCACACTTTGGATGGAAAGTTTTAAGCAGTAAATGTTTAAAGAAGCAAGTTAGGAATCTCATTTCCCTTTAGGAGCTTGTGTTCTCTGTGAGTTGTAGGCATAAGCACCACCCTCAACTTTTTTCTACATTGCATCCTTGTTACTAAAGCTAGATGTTCTTATGTAGTCATGTAAGCAGCTAAAATATGTTTCCTATATTTGCAAAAATGTAAACTGATAAATCTCCCAATGTTAAAAGAAAATCACCTGTAAAAGTGTTGCATTCTTCAAGTTGTAGTTTGTTACAAATATTAAAATCTTGCTAAGTCAATCTCTGCTATTGTAAGGCATAAAAGTAGTTAACCTATAGTGTTAGTGACAATAAAGGAATAAGCAGGAATCCTGATCTGAATGCATCCATCTGTGAAAGTGTATGACCTGTCTTTCTAAGGGCACATTTTTTCTAATATAACTGTATAAATTATGCCTCCATGAAAACCAAAACATCACTAAACAAAGCAAAAAAAATTTTTTTCTATGTGACCCGGGTCTGGTCTTGACCTCATTCAAAGTCTTTGCATTGAAGTGTGCTTATAGTTATAATATCTAGAGAGATTATAAAGACCATAGATGTAAGGTCCATGCCTCATATTTGTCTAGCACAGATGTTACTGGGGGCAAGCACCTGTCAGTCTATATTAGTTTATACATGGGTCATGGAGCTTCAAGAAGTCAATAAAAAATATTACTAGGGGACTCAGGAGTTTATTAGACAAGAAAGGAACAGCATGATCAGGGGCTCTGAAGAAGACAATTGGAGCCCATGTGGGTTAGAATCTGTTCATACAGCTTTCTGAGGATGAAGCTGGAAATTCAAACCACAAGCTTGGTGCTGCATTGAGGTCTTTGATTCCTAGTCCTGAGGCAGAGAAAGGGATGGGGCATACTATGTATGAGTTTTATATAAACTCTCTTCCCAGGTGAGCTATCCTGGCATTAGAATTGTCTGTTAGTGAAACACTCCCCAGATGTGTTATCCTGGCATTGGCATTGTGTGTTAGATATAGACTCACAACTATGACCTAGTACAGTGTCTGTTGATATCTATGAAAGAAAGAGGCTGCTCTTTGACTCTGAAATTAAATACTTACAGTTTGCATATTCCTCCTCCCACAAAGTATGTAGTTTGGATCGACATGATCACTGGAGGTTCCTGTTTCCCACTGCTAAAATTTTCTCAACCAGTAATGTGGTAGTAAGTCCCCTTAATATACCACATCCTAAGGTTGGTTTGGGATTTTAATCAACCATCAGCAAAGTTTAGTGAAATAATTCCTTGTTATACATTCAATGATAATTTCATGTTTGTATAGTGCATTTTAATTTTTTTAATGCTTGACTCCTCTTCTAGCTCCTTTCGGGCCTCCCTCTGCCAAGTTCTCCTCCTGACTTTACCTCATTTTTTGTAGCTCACTGTGTCTAATCACTGTTGCCATTGTATGCATGGATGTGGGGGCCATTCACTGGAAAATGGGCAACCTTGTTAGGACAAGATTTTTAAAAACAACAACAACAAACTGACTTTCTCTACCCCAAAAGCCTTCAATAGTCAAGCATCTCAGCCCCTCTCTTTGTGTATTGTTCTTTTATTTAGTAATGTGTATGCCTAATGCAAGCTGCTGGGAGGTAATGCGAACAACCTCTGGATCTTTCCATCTTTCCTCCTCCTTTTATAATGACATGATTGTTATGGGATAACCAACTGACTTTTTTTTTATTATTGAACTTAAGGCTCATGCCAGAGAACACAACTCAATCCTGATACTATTATTTGGCCTATAATACTTGGCCAGAGAGATGACAGGCCCTGCAGGTGACCAAGTACTACTATCTTAGCAAATGAATATTTTTTCTAACGTCCTTCTGAATTCCTCTTCTCTATACATGATACCCATTGATGGTCAGAGTTTGAAAAAAAGTAATTGGAGTACAAACCCCTAAATAAAACATTATCTCCTCCTTTTATAATGTATATATTTTTATATATATATAAATTGACTCCTCTTCCAGCTCCTTTCAGTCCTTCCTCTGCCAATTATATTATATTTAATATAATATATTACATATATGTTTAATATATATTAAACCTCTCATATGACTTAAGGAACATTGTGTGGAAAATTTTAAGTTTTTTCTTTAATTTTTAATTATATGTATGCATATGTGTCTCTGTGTGGGCATGTGCATATCATGAGAGGCTCACGGCATCAAATACCCTGGAACTGTAGTTGCAAGCACTTGTCAGTTGCTAGCCATGAGTGTTGGGAACTAAGTTGGGTCCTGTAAAACACAGGTTATGCTCTTAACCACAGAATAATCTTTTCAATCATGCATATTTTGCTAAAAGTAAAACCAGAACAACAAACCATGACTGCTGTTGATCAATTGTCTACATGAAAACAACATTCAGTCCACTTGGAGAATATATTGTAGTGAGTTTAAGTGACAGACAGTAGTACCTGATAAGTTTAGATGTCTTAAAATGATTTCATTCTCCCATTTAAATTCTAAATTTAAGAAAGAGAATAAATATTTCAAAATAGAGGAAGATTAAAACAAAATAGGACTGTGTGGTGACACAGTACAATTTTGTCATCCTCACATAGTGCCTGACACTTGTCACTGTCCAGCTTTTTACCTGTACTGTTACATTGACTTGACTTTCAGATGTGACTTTCCTGCTACCTAATTCTTCACTCTGTGGTCTACAGCACCAAGATTCATTAACTCTAAAGAAATATACCCTAGGTATAGGTTTCCAAACCTCTTCTGTGGAGGGATGATATGGAGATGGATGCCAGAGACATGAAAATCTCCATGACTTGAAATTTAAATGATCCCAGAAGCTCATATATTTGAACATTTGACACTCAACTGGTAGCAGTTTGAGGATATTGTGGAGCTTTTAGAAAACAAAAGTCAGTGGAAGAAATGAGTACTTGTGGGTCTGGGTTTGAGGATGGATACAGCCCTGCTTCTAGTCCTGGTTGCCCTGCATCCTGACCCACAGATATTTAAGCACCTACAACACACTCCTGCAGTTATTAAGCTTTCAACATCTATATCTTACCCACCACAATAGATTGTATCCTTTTAAACTGTGAGCCAAATTAGTGTTCATTCTTTAGATGTTTCTTGCCCACTCAAAACAACGAGAAGTTCATCAGCCTGGGTTTCATAATTGCTTTATCCATTATGACTTTTCACCTTTAGAGCTGGCTCAGTGGAGAATGTACCTAGTGTGTAAACCCCATCATGAGTACAAGGACCAACATAAATGTCTAGAGGGTATACTGGACTTCATGAAATATTATTTCTTTCAAGTCAGAAACAGGATGCCCAGAGCAAGCTGGTTAAATAAAACAGCTTCATCAGGAAATCTTGCTTCCTTGATAAAGTGAAAAGTTTGATTGAGGAAGAAACCAGTTCTCAATCTTTGCATTTTATATGCATATACACCCATTCACTCTCAAATGTTAAACTACATATATAATGTAAGGGTCCATTGTTCACAGAAGTATAATACCCCAGACTCATATAATATGGAAAAGCAAGAAGCAATTTATTCTGCATAAATCCACCATGCAGGGGTCTCTCATTCCAAGATGGAGAGACAACCAAGTAAGCTCTTGGGCCTGATTTAAAGTATATTAGGGAATTCTGAAGTAAGTGAGTTTTATCTTACTCCATCTCTAAGGACATTTCATTACTCGTAATTTGGGTCCAGAAACTGTTAGTGGGGAGCTATGGAAACTGTTGCTCACCCATTGCCCTTGATTGAAGCCAGGTGGCTGAGCAGCTTCTGATGGCAGGACAGTTTCTGACTAACTGCCTGAAGCCTGTGTAGTCACTGTCTCAATTTGAGCATGCATGCACCCCATGTGCATGCCACACATATATACATGTGAACTAAAAAAGATCATTCACCTTCCTCTTTATTAGAACCTTAGAACCTTATTCTATTTAACTTTTTCCTTCATTATTTTTGAGATTAATGTAATGGCAATAAACCATTGAATGAAACAATTATAGTCAGACTTGTTGTATATGTATTTGTTTTTATAGTATATAGGTAATCCAGTGCTGAATCACATTCTATGCACTGTTCATGGGTAGTCATGATGTACATCAGCACCTTCTTCCAAGTGTGCTGAAGTCTATTTTGGAAAATGGTCTTTTTCTTTAATACAGAAAAGAAAAACTAATGAAAGAAAAAAGAAAGGAAGGAAGGAAGGTAAGAAGAAAGAAAGTTTGCAGAAAAAAATTAGAGAAAAGGATCAACACCTCAGTGACATCTAGGCAGACTCCGCATTATACTCCATATCTATGATGTTTAAGGATTAAGCACAGGTGTTCCATTTCCTCTGTTCAGAGCATTGGCTTGAATTTAGCCAGAGCTTTGATGGGCTGTGCTTGTCTATATATTGACAAATGAAAGAAAAGTTAAGAAATACAGGTACAATTTATCTTAAAGGAAAATCCAGCAAGACAAGAATAAGAATAAGATTTTACTCCAGCTGAGTCCATGTGTCCATCCAGAATGAAGCACGGGAATAAAGAATTGTAGAGAAGCACCATTTCTGGCTCCACAAAGCTCATGTGGAATGTCCCAATTGCTTGGTGAATAGTGTATCCCATGCAAGCATGAAGACTGTAGCTCAGATTACTAAGGCCCAGGTAAAATGCTGGCTGTTCATGGTGGTCTGTGTATGAAGGCAGATATAGAGCAACCCAGAGTGAACTGGTTAGTGAGACTAAGAATAACCCTTTCTGTGTGGTTTTCATTCAATTGAGACACCCTTGCCCCAATATACAAGGTGGAAAGCAATGAAGAAAGACTCCTAATCTAAACCAAGGGCCTACACACATGTACACACACACACACACACACACACACACACACACACACACTTATTGGAAAAAACTCCTGTTCTTCTTCAATAAAAATACACCTACAGGGGTTGGAGATATTGGTCAGTAGTTAAGAGTACTTGTTTTCTTCACAGAGGACAAGATTTCAATCCCCAGCACCTCCACAACAGCTTATAACAAACTGTAACTCCAATTCTTAGAGACCCAAGCCCCTCTTCGGGTATCCCTGGGTAGCAGCACACATGTCATATACATTTACACTTAGACATACACATTAAAACAAAGCAAAACAATACTAGAAAGAGGCCATACTTTTGCAGGAAATAGTTTGTTTAACAAAACCAGAAATTTACTCATAGATGATCTGAATGTTCAGTGGTACCGATTAGACTTCCAAGAGCAAATCTGAACTGGGAAGCTACCTGGCACATGAGTTATATTTATGTTAGGGTTTATAAGCCCAGTAAACATAAAGCTGGAGGAAGCTGAGAACCAGCCTTTCCTTTGAGGTTTATTCTGGGAGAACTGTTGGGTATGGAATGGTTACATAAGAGCAAGTGTGACACAGTTTCTGCCCTTGGAGCATTACCAGGCCATTGATCTTCATGTGTGCTGATGAGTGCTATTGCCAAGAAGCTAAACTTCTGCCTTTTCTATTTTACTTTCAATCTCTCTTTTTTGGGGGGTGTCACTTCCATTATTACTTAGAGCTAATCATTCCAAAATAAATGAAATAGATTCAGTTCTCAGGAATGAGATATGAGGTGGTCGTGAGGCTGTGGTGGATGAGGAACAACCTTTCTGTTTGGCATTTAGTTCTATGGAAAGGATCTAGCAATATAACTGCAGAGACCATAAAAAGCCTACATGGTCCTTTGTAGAAATAGTTCAATGCTAGACTTGACTTTGAATTTGGAATTATGAGGAGATATATGTACCCTTCTGTCCAATGACTGCTGCATTCATTACTGGGGTGAACTTGGGACATCAAGGATAAAGAGTTAAGGAGGTCTCAAGAAGAAAAGGCATGAATAGAAAAATAAGGGATCTCTACCGTACAAGCATTGATAGGTGGTTTTGTCTTATAAAAGAAGGCTTATGTATGATTTAGAGATAAATAGTATTAGAAGGAAAGTACATGAGACTATGCAATTGTTAGAATAAAGAAACAAAGATTAGAAAATTAAAAGCTGATGTATAAGCATATAAAAAGTTAGTACTTCATTTTCATTTTCTGGTTATTTGCAGGATTGAAGATGACAATGCATAGAGAGATATTAGAAAGAGGTAGCTGATTTACTTGCATGCATTTTAAAACTTTGTAAGAAATCATTTTAACCTTAACAGTCTGACACTTTTCTGTTCTCACATGAAAATACTTACTAAAGACTGTTGTTTGCTGTAACAGGAGACTGTAAAAGCTGTGCCCATCTACTTGTGAAGAACAGGCTGTATAAAAACGATAAGGGAATGTGTTTTTGCTTTGTGTTTAGTTTCTGTTTTATGGAGGCAGGGGTTGGAACTAATGATCTTGGATTTATAACATTCGTGTAAATTTTAGAATTTCTAAAAATATTATTACTAATGATCAAAGACCTGATATAGCTTTAATATATAAAAGAATGAGTTCAAACTCTCTAGTTGAGAAAACGCAACAGAATGAGAGGAATAAGGGAAAAGAATGAGAAGCATGAAGAAGAAAAAGGGAAAGAAAAGAAGGAAGAATGATGAGAATGATTGGGCAAAGAGAGAGCACTTGAATTGACAGCTTGCATGCGTTCCTGACTCTGAGTCATTATTAAGTCAGAGCTGCTCCCATTCTCCCCTTTCTCAGGATCCTACTCATACTGAGCCTGGACTTTGGTAGAAAGCTACCTTAGACAGAAGAACTACTGCTGGATAACTAATAATCTCTCTTGTCTCATTGATCTCCCATAGAGGCATTCATTATGTATGTACAGGCTGCTGTGTTGAGTGTGGCTATGATCTTCAAAGCTGAATTATGTGCAACACTTTGTCTCATGAATCAGTACAATCATGTTCCACCTTTGCACATTTCTTCAGCACATCAAGTTTATACTCATCATTAAAAGCAAAATAAGAACTGAGGGTTTAGGAGATCTCATGTTGTTCTAGAGTGTGCACTAGTTCTCATATATAGAGGATGGGAGACAAACCTGACTGTTGTTTCTCAGAAGTCATTCATCTTGACTTATGAGACAAGATCCCTCACTCTACTAGAAGTTATCAAATCAGATAGACTAACTGGCCAATAATCTTAGGGATCCATCATTCTCTGCTCTCCAAGTGCTAGGGTTTTAACTACTATCACCATATGTGGTTCCTCTTGCTAAAATTCTACAAGTCTGTCTGTCACTTTAGCCTTAGAAACATCTGATTTCATCCTGCCTTTACTGCAAATTAGTCAGAAAATTTTATGCAGGTCAGTGACTTTTTCTAAACCATGAAGGAAATTATCACTGTTGATGCTCATATTGTACTTACGTATCAGGATATGAATGAATGGCATAGGTAGACCTAGGGATGATGGTTCTAACCTTTGCTATATAAATTTATACAAACCTGCTAAACACAAAGTTTCCATTGTGTGTGTGCACATGTGCACAAGTGTGTGCAGGTGCAAATGCTCATTCATGCTAGGGCAAAGACTAGAAGAGAATGTCTGACGCTGTCCTTCTTTAATCACTTTATGTCTTATCACCCCCAAACAGGTTGTCACTGAGCTTGGAACCCCATGTATTGTGATTATTGTGGTGGCCAATGATTCTTTTGTCTTTCTTCTCCTTCCACAAAACTGGGGTTACAGATGTACAACCACATATAACTATTTACAAGCATGCTGGAGATCTCAAATCTCGTTCTTATACTTGCATAGCAAGAGTTCTTACTTTATGAGTCATCACCTCAGCTTTTAGATTCCTATTTTTTTACAATTCTAGGACCACAAAGGTCAAATATAAGAACTGAATATAGACTATGTGAACTTTTCAGCTGTGTGTCCACACATTTCCTTAATTTATTGTAACATGGACCATCAATGATTGACAGCTTTAATATTGTTTTACAAGTAGCCATGCTGTTTACCAGAGCTATTGTTGCTTTTTACCATTATTTGTGTGAGTTTGCTACGCTTCATTTTCTTGCTAAAATGCCAGAAACACTTGCTGCTCTTTATGCTACAGCATCTCTAAACAAGAAGTAGAATGTTTGCTGGTAGTAGCTATCTGCTTTGACAAAAAAAAAAAAAAAAAAAAAAAAAAAAATCAAAAACCAGAAATCTGTGATATCACAGCACACTGATTATCTTATCCATCCTGAGCAGGGGAGGGGTTGTTAGCTATAAGCTCACTTGTAAGACAGTTTATCCAGGCAGGGATCACTGAGGAATGGCATCTGGTGAGCTCTGCATGAAAAGTCTGTGCCTTTCAGTTATTTTAAAACTATCAGATACATATGGAGACATGTATAGTAACTCACATGGATTAGTGACAATGTCCCTGGGAACAATTCCAGAGTTGCATTAGCCCTGTAAGGAGAACAAATGTGGTGTGCCTACATGGAATGCTAAGGACCAGCCAGGCCTGGTCCAAAGCTGAGAAAACATGTAGACCTGAGTTCCATTTTGAGACTCACTGTGTAAAAAGCATATGGTGCTGCATACCCTGGTAATCCCAAAACTGGGAAGGTAGACGCCACAGATCCCTAGGAATTCACTGAGCAACCTGATTTAATTAGCAGAAGGAATGAGATTATTCCCAAGGTAATATTTTCCCAAGCATTTAACTGTCAACTTGGCATAGCCAATTCTTATGGGAAGAGAATCTCAATGACAAGAGCAGGTTTGCTTGTGAGTATGTCTGTGGGATTTGTACGTTGTGGGTCATATCGCTCTAGTCATGAGCAACATAAGAGACAAGAAGGCTAGCTGAACATAAGCAAGCAAGAACTCATGAGTTAATTTTTTTGGCTTTGGACAGTGATTGTGACATTTTAAGTTTCTACTTTGCTTTTCCCACAATGATGGAGCCTTACTTGGTATTACAAACTGAAATAAATCTTTTTCTCCCCTACTTTATTTTGTATTTACAGTTTTTTTATCACAGGAACAAAAATGCAAGTAGAGAAGTCTTTAACCCTGCTTCAATGATATTTTTAACATTGAAAATGTACTTCTGTCTTAGGTTGGTAAGGATTTGTGCAGAATCTTACCTGTCCTTGGTTTGCCAGCCTGTTTAATTAATAACTCTGTCTGGAGGTCTATTTTCCGTTTCAAGCCATGTACTTTGACCACCAACATGTTGATGTTGTTAAAGACAAGCTTTAACATAATGAACAGGAATAAAAGTATTCCCAGGACAAAAGGGCTAGCATAATTAAGCTATATATGCCATTTTTGAAGCTTGACCAAAATGGAAATACTGACCTCAGACCATAGATAATTTTATCAGCAGTATCTACAGCATCAAAGCTCAGCAGTGCTGCATTCTTGTGTTAGTGTGTCAAAACCTGGCATGTCTGCTATGGTGATCTATCAACCAGCTTTTGTTTCATTGCCCTAAGTATTACAGGAACTTGGTATTCTGAAAAAAGGCTTGCAAGTACTTGAAAACTTGAGTCAGGATTTAAGCAGAAGCAAAAAGGTGGTGGGCTTGATTATTGCTGGTAGAACAACTTTAATTACATTAATAGCTAGTAGCACCACTGCTTCTGCAATTACTTTGACACAAGAAGTTAAGAGAGCAACTTTTGTTAATCATTTAGCAAAAAAATATTAATAATGTATTGAGTATTCAAGATGATTTACATAGGAATTTGGAACAATGGATTGGTGCTCTTTATTCTATTCAAATTATTGGAAGGAGGTTCAGAGTATAAGAGTAAGGAGCCATTTCAAATGTCATGTCAAATAGTATTGTATATGTGTTACTTCTAAAATTTACAATGGTAGTCATTATAATTAGGAAAAAGTTTAAAGATACTTGCAGGGTATTTGGCATGACTCTAACATCTCTCTGGATGTTTTAACTTTGCATAGTAAGATAATATATGTCTTTAACCACCATGCTAGGACCTAGAAGCAAGCAGATTTTCAGAGCTGGCTGGTCCATTATTCTAATTAAATCCATGAGCATGAGGTACAATGAGAAGCCCTGTCTCAAAAGCCAAAATAAGAATAATAAAGATAGTTTTTATCTGTTCTCTGTATGCACATATACTTACAGCTACACTCGCACTCCACATATACACACACAAGGGCACACACACACACTCAAATACAATTTCTGTAGACCATGAAGAGTCATCATATAGTAAGTGAAATAAATCAACCAAGAACCACAAGTTCTCATTTACATGTGGAATTAAAAATATTCATCTGATGGAAGTTGAAAATAGAGAATTGTTTATTGGACATTTGAAGAGCAATGAGTCTGGAAAAATGTGAAAAAACTACTAACCAATAAAGAATAAAGTGATCCGTAGTTACTAAATTATGAATAAGATGTTCATCTGCGTGTCATTCATTACAGTGAATATAAATCACAATATGATGTGCCTTTTAATGAGCTAAGAGAAAATATTTCAAAAATTTTTTTCTTAGAGAAATGATGAATGAGGTGCATATTCTGCCTATGCTGATTAAAAAATATACAATGTGTAGAAATAAATGAAATATCACATGGCACAAAGTGTTCAAATAAATAAAATATTACATGCCACAATGCGTACAGATTAGGCAAGTACCACAAGACCGAATATGTAAAGATACTAAAGTATCACATGACACCTTGTTCAGTGTATATTGTTTCTCTTTAATGTGACAACTGGAAAAGAAATTTAGGGGTGTTGATGTAGTTTTCTTGGTGAGATAGTATCCTGGATTTATCTAGGGACAGCTGTGGTAGGACATACCCATAAGCCTAACACTTGTTGGGGGAGGTAGAAGCTAGAGGCATAGTGAGTTTGAAGCCAGATTTATCTATAGGATACCATGTCTTAAAGATCAAAAAGCTATACCAAGGAAAACAGTTTTACACAGAAACAAAAAGGTAAGTCTTCTGAGTTGTGAAAGTGCAGTTGAATGTGTATGAGAAATGGTTCCTATCTTATAGTATGGCTATTTGCTTAGGAACTGTGTAAGTACTTGTAATGAGCTTTATACAGTAACAGAGACCAGGTAGCATGGTCACATAGCACTTGCTATAATTTTAAGTCTGTAATTTTATGTGGTCAGTATTATCAGTGCCATCTCAAATGAAAATGAAGAAAATTGAGGCAAAGTAGGTTTAAATAAAGTTTCTCTCAATAAAGAAGCAGCAGATCATGCTGGAGCTGATTCTAAGTTGGCAAAATCCTTATGTTGCCTACATGAATCCCTGGTTTTCATCCCCAATATCAAATACACTGGACATGGTGGTACCTGCTTTAATCCCAGCAGTTGGCACATGGAAGCCTAAAGATCAGAACTTCAAGGTCATCCTTGTGTATATATGGAGTCTGAGACCATTATGGACCATGAGACAAGACCTTGTCTCGAAGGTCAAGACAGGGGTACAACTGTGCAACTGATATTCTGCTTTAAAATCTGTGTACATGGTCACTGTATTGCACAATTTAGGACTGATCAGCTCAGAGAACAGTTTGACCTGTAATACCTCTGATACAAATAAGCCTCTCTAACAGACATATACATACACAAACATTCACAAATTTCCCCTAACGATGAAACTGTAGAAAATTGGCTCTATTGTTTCATCTCACCAGCTGTACTTTGTCTGAAAAGTGAATTTTCTGAGCACAAATTCCCAGGGAAAAGATAATTAAAATATAATGCTAATTAAGGCACAGGAATCCAGTGGTTTCATGCAGAGAGGTAGTTCATATTTAAATATCTAGGCTATAACAGAGAAGTACTATAGCTGAAGCCTTTGCATCCTGTAAGAATATAATTTCTTGATGAATTGTAATAGGAACAGGGTCTATCAATGATGTGATCTGTAAGTAATAGACAGGAATTGTTCTAGATCCAGTTAAGGGAGCCCAAGGAGAAACCATGACCATGGTCAAGAATGGGGCCATTTCCATGCCTTACTCAACACCTTCCCCTACTATAGTTGCTGAAGTCAGAAGACAACCTTAGCTGTTGGCTTTCACCTTCCATCTTCTTGTAAACAGGGCCTCTTGTATTGTACTATGTGTTATGAGCCAGCTAGCCCCAATACCCCTGAGATTCTCTTGCTGTTGCTTTCTCTCTCATCATAAAAGATCTGGGGTTATAGATACATGCTATTTTGTCTAGATATACATGGATTCTGGGGATCTGAACTCTGATAATCATGTCTCCAAGACAAACATTTTATCTTCAGAGCCATCGCCACCATCTTATTGAAAGCTTTAGGATAACTTCCATCTAGCAAATACTTACTAAAAAAAAATGAATATGTACATAGGAAGAAATAGCCAGATATCCTCAATCATATAATACACATGGACTAAGATTTTTTAGATCTATTACTTTAACTATATGAAGACCTAAGTTAAATGCCCCTAAACCAACTTTTTTAAAGTCAATCATGGCAGCATGCACTAATAACCCTAGCAATAAGAAGCAGAGACAGGCAGGTCTATGGAATTGGAAGTATACATGAACAGTGTACACAGACAGATTGATAGAAAGACTTACACATACACAAGTAAACCATACACACACACACACACACACACACACACACACACACATTCACCCACATTCACACACACACATAAACCTCAAAAACTCTATTTGATGAATGCCTATAATAGATGGAACAAGGCACCTACTTCCTGTGCAGCAGATGTTAACATCCTCATTCTGTACTAAGAAGCAGAGCAGGCTGATGACACTTCAGAATTCACACAGTGAAGGACAGTTTAACTCTATTTCTCCTGACTTAACTTGAAAGACATGCAGTTGCCTGTCTATTGAAGCAGAACATACATATTGACCTCAAGGGCAGGACCTCAATATCTCAGCTGAGATCATTATTTTCTGGGTGGAAGCTATACCTTCTTTTGTGGTTGGTAGTGAGGCACAGCTACATTTAAATTGAGTATAACTAGAGACGAAATCCATGATCCTGGAGAAACTAATTTTATCCAGAAAATGACTGTTTTGCTTACATTTCTCAGGGATATGAACTAAAAGCACACAAAGACAACTTACAGAATGACCAGTTTCCTTTGACTCACAATTTTAGGGTATACTCCATCACAACAGGAAGGTCACAGAGGCTGGATCATAAGACAGTTGGCTACTTTGTATCTGGAGTCAGGAAGCAGAAAGAGGTGAATGCTGTTGCTGGCTCAGCCCACAATCTAGTTGTCCAGGATTAAATATCATGGAATGATGCCAACTATATTCAGAATGGCTCTCTCCCCTTTAATTTACTCAATCTAAGCACTGAATTTCAGATATTCCCTTAGGCAATGCTGGATTCTTTCAAGTTGACATTATCAACCATTGCAATGACTATAAGAAATACAATATCTCATAACAGAGTTAGGAATTTATTCTTCTCTGTGTACTCATGAAAATTTTTAGGTGAATGCATATTATTAAGACCATAAAATATTATTGTATAATTAGTATTATCTGGAAAGTAATATGTCAGAGCAGATATTGAGATTACAATACCATTTGGAAGTAAAATCAAGTTATAATATAAAGTCCCCCACTTTGCAAGTTTTCTGAACTCCATCAGTATTAGTCAGGAGTTCTCAACCTGTAGGCCATGACCCCTGCAAGTGTCATATATCAGATACATTGCAAACTAGATATTTACATTGTGAGTTATAACAATAGCAAAATTATAGTTAAGAAGTACCAGTAAAATAATTTTATGGTCACCACAGTATGAGGAACTGTGTACTAAGGGATGAAACTTTGGTAAGGTTTTGGTAAGGTTGGCACATATCTGATGTCTTCAGCTTTATGTACTTAGTTATAGATAAAGCCATTGAAAATGCTGGTTTGGCTTTCTGTCCTTAATGATTAGGAGAGGATTTCTGGTATAGTTTATTCATCATTATATTCAAATTCTTCTGTCTGTCCTCAAGTATTACATAATCCTTTTCTCCTTCAATGTACAGGAGCGTCACTCTGATTGTGACAGTATTGTAGAAGTATGCTGTGGTCTCTGAGGTTAGGGGTAGCTTGTACCATATTATACTTGTGATTAACTTGTGTTGTGTTCTTGAGTAGCCTATAAATGAATTCATCCTACAGTCAGGCAAGACTATGTCCTAGGTTGTTTTAAAATCATATAAGTATCTTGTGTGAGCATCTATATATAAATACACTCTTCCAAGAATTGTTTTTAATCCACATTGTATTGTTAATTATGCATACCCCTTTTTGTGTTCTATCTTCCACAGGGATGTCAAAGCACTTTACAAATATTAATTGCAAACAATACATAACACCTTGGATTTCTAAGGATCACCAAGGACTTAAGTGTTTGTGTCTCTAAGCATTCTAACAAGTAACATCTCCACTACTGCTCAAGGGAAAGAGTAAGCATATATAGTCTCCCCATGGAAAAGGATTGCAAACAATCATCCAGCACAGTGACCATGGTTATATATTAAACCTAGGATGGAAGATCATGAGGTGATGGAAGTGGCTTTTATTTGGAAAATCATGGTCTTGTATTAATTTTAGCTATTACATATTCTGTTGTTCAGCAACAAACATGAAGGAGGAGGACAGTTTAAAGCATAAGCAATGAGTCTACTCTTGGGAGCTAATGAATTGTTTTTGAAATACCTCAGTGACTGATTTCCAGCTGTGGCTGAAATCTCTGGGGTCCCATCTTCTTGATGAAATGAATGCACATAAGCTTTTCAATTTTTTGTCCCTCCCTTATCCAGAGAAAATGGGTAAATAAGACATGTGGGTCCTTTGGTTACCATGGAAGTCAAGTATAACTGAGTCTGAATTCACAAAATATGTTTTTGAGTCATACATTTTTCCTTAAAACAAAACCAAACAAAAACCTTTGGTCTCTTTTTATGAAAACTCACCACTCAGTATTTTATCTTCTTTTAAGGTTTCTTGTCAAAGCATAGAGATCTAAACTTGAGATAAAGGTTAGTTCTTTGAGAGTTCTGCTGGGCTGCTGCCTGCCCAGCAACCTGTGCCCACTCTTTTGATAGTGATTGGTAATGATACATCTTTAGGCAGCAGTTGCTGTGTTCAGCTCTGCACTTGTTTCTTTTGCAGATCTCTGTGGTGTAAATAGAGCCCTTAAATGTGTTATGAAATTAGCAGAGATGTAGTCAGAATCATTTTAATAGTGACAAGAATAATGATACAGAAGAACATTATGTAGTTTGATAAAGATGGAGATGAAGAAGGTGGCTATGAATGTGAAGATGATAGTGATGAAGGTAGTGCAATGTTTATCTGGGTCTCTTATTCAATTCCTGCTCATGTAGCTTCAGAGAGTGTAGAAAAAAATCAAAATGATAAATGAAATGCAAGTTAACATTTCTTAGTGTTATATTCCATGTACCCAAAGTATTTTAGATAGCTTTATTTGGCACAATTTTATGAACTATATTTTTATGTTGCATCCATACAATGATACAATAGGAGGTTTCTGTGACTGGACAGGGCCATCTAGACAGTCACTTGAGATCCTGGAATCTGATGCAAACAAATTATCTGAAGCTATTACTCTTCTTTCTTGTCTCTCAGAAAAAGCATGTTGATGAATAGGTATACAGGCTCAAGATTTAAAAAGAAACACCATATTGTAGAACTCTATAGTTCTTCTGTTATTAAAGAAGTGTGGGATGTCTTATGGAAGAACATGATTCCAGTCTCATGTAGCATAGGCAGAATTCAGTTTGACGACCTGAGAGGAAGTATCTTGAAGTTATCCATGAAGCATGACTTAATGCATATTAAGCATATTATGACTTAATGCAATGTCATAATATGTGTGGCTGCCTATGGATTGAAGCTGTCAGTCATCTGTTTGTAGCAACTTTTTGTTCATGGTTCTTAGATTGGCAATTTTGATGTCCACCTTTTTCCAAAGATCTAGTCTCATATTTCTTGATAGTTATTTAACTAGTAACAATATTCTGTGCAAAATGTGGTTGATTTATCTTTCATCAAACCTTTTTATTTTTTCTTTCATATTGTATTAAAGCTCTCTGCTGATTTTTATTAAGTATTATGCAGCACAAAAAAGAAAGATGAATAAAAGAACCAAGATCTCAGCTCTGATAAATATCACACTGCATGGGAAGAATCACATTTTTTATAAAATATATATTCTAGTAGAGACATAATTTAATATTGTGACAAACCTTAAGTGAGGGAATAGACAATGGTTTATTACTTTTTTTTAATACTATGGGAGTCTATGTCAAAATGGAGGAGGGCATTGATGCAAGAAAAAGAAGATTTTCTAAAGTAAAAATGTTTCAACTGATACCTGTTGATGCTCCCCATTTTGGAACCTTGGCTCTAGCAAAGGGAATGACTTGTGTAAAATGCTTCCAACAATGAAAGTAAGAGTGGGAAGAAGCTGTAAGAATGTCCACTTGTCATGGAGAAGGAGACTTCTTGCTCTGAGAGGGGAATACAGAATGGGTGGGGTCCATGTTTTCTCTAGGTGTAACAGCCTAGACATTAATTCTGCTTCCTTTGTTTTCATGCATATTACATTACAACCCATTCTGAAAAAAGAATAGATGATATTTTTACTTTTCTTACCGTTTCTCCTCTGATTTCTGTTGTGGCCCAAGCTGCCCCATGCTTGGGGGTCAAAATGTAATGGACCGCTCTGTCAATGTTGGACCCGCACAGCCAAAAGCTGCTCCGGTCTGTGAGTCTGGGTTCAGCAAGAGAGAGAGTGAGGACAGATGCGAAGAATGGAGACCAGACAGAGTGTGATTCAATCCCATTTATTCTCAGTCTCTCTTCCTAGTCCAAGTCCCAGGTCTTGAGTTCCTAGTCCCTAGTTCCTTGTCCCTAGTTCCTCCAAGTTCCAAGCTCTTTCTCCAAGTGCCAAGGGCCTAATTCTCTGTTGCAAGTGTCTAACCTAATTCCTAGTTCCAAGTTGTACTGTGTCAAGTAATCTGTTGTCTGGTTCTCTGTACTCTTGGCCTCTCGCCTTTTATATGTCTCACTTCTAAGTCACGCCCTTAAGTCACATCCTTAAGTCATGCCCTTAGGTCATGCCCTTAGGTCTTATCTCTAAACCACACTTTAAGTCACACCCTTAAGTCTCAGTTCTAAATTACACCGTTAAGTCTCACACACCCAAGGGAAGATCCTGGGTATCTAAAGCAAGATGTTATCAGAGTGTGCTCAGCTGTTGTAGGCTATTGTAATCAAGTCTCTTATCAGGGTATATGGCTCAAGATGGCTGCAAGGATGACAGCGCCTTCTGTAGGCTCCCCACAGATTTCTACCTATAACTCTTTATTTTACCAAAGCCATCTAGCCTAGACATAAGAACTGATTTTAAAATTTTTAAAATGAACCTTAGATTATCATCTGTTATGCAATGTCTCCTATAGGTTTATGTGTGAGAATGCTTAACCTTCCCATGGTGGTTTGTTGGGAAGTCATGAAACCTTTGGTAGGTAGGGTCTAGTCATCCAGTGGAGTTCCTTGAGGGTTAAATTCTAACCTTAATGCAAGTCCTTCTCCTGCCACTTTACTTTCCTACTGTGAGGGTCTGGAGAACTGTGTAGTTTGCCCAGTCATTATGCTTTCCCTGCCTTGATGGGCTATAGAATTGTGGAATTTTCCTAGACACTATGTTTTCCCTACTGAGGTGCTGTAGGGTTTGGCTTTTTTTTATTATTGGGATTCAGAGTAATTTATCCTATTTACTTTTGCTAGCTTCCCATTCTTATCATTTTTCCCCATGGGAATATTTATCACCTGACCGTTCATTAGAACTATGTAACTTGTTTTTTATATTTTATGTTATGGTGGCTTAAAGTTAAGAGAGAACCTAGAGTCTTAGTAGAGAAGTTTCATTATTGACTTTTACTGTGATTTTGTAAGTTGCATTATGTCTATTTTACATAGTTAGGTAATCAATAACTTGTGGGTTTGGGGGAAGTTTTGGAGATTGGATCTTAAATGTCACCAATAGGCTCATATATTTGAACACTTAGAATCATGGTGGAGTTTTGGGAGGTTATGGAAACTTTATGATGGTGAGCCCAAATGAGGCAGAGAAGCAAGAATCTGAAGGGTTACAACTTGGTAGTTCTTCTACTCCTGTATATGCTACCTGACCTGCTAAGGTGTAAAAAGCTGCCACCTCAAACTCCTGCCACTAAGGGTAGAATGACCCTAGTTGTCAGGCCTATCGATACATGACAAAATATATTCCCTAAATTCCTGTTTCCTTGGTCAAAACAATCCTCCAAATTGAGGGCCCAGCCAATGGAATTGCACTGACAGTCTTTAACCTGTAACTCTCAAACTTAATTCTAGTAGTTCTTGCCCATAGAGCCCCACTTGTCTACTAAGTGATTTTAGATTTGCTCAAGCTGTTAATTATCACAGCATATATTTGATAATCACTTACTGTGTATAAGGCATACTTGAAGATAAATGATGAATCTGGAGAAATGTGTCTTTCTGAAAGATGAAATACAGGATCCTAGAATACAGCCCTCCTCAAAATAGAGTCAAGAGACAAATTTATACATGATATGAGAATATAAAGAGGGACTGGCTATAATTGTGGATTTAGTCATCTGCTCAAAGGGCAAGAACTGGAGCTGACCCACTAAGCATTTCACTGGCTCTAACTTTATATTTAAAAATAATAATAACTATTACAAATTATTATGCTATCAAATTTCTAACTCAGAGGAAAGCTAATTCTTTAAGTTGGGGTCAGAAAAGCAAGATTATAGCTCATGGATGGGTGAGATACATATTCCAGGAGCCTGTATAGTAGATGACCTTAAGAGCTCCTCTATGTCAGGCAAACACACATAAAAACTTAACATGGAACACATAGGGCATTCTGTAGCTCACACTTACTTCTTTCTCTGGACACAAATTCTAGATATATGCAAGTCTGTGCTCCAATATCCAAGACAAGATTTAAAGAGACATAATAATTGATCCAAAAAGGAAAACATCCTGCATAGCATTCTCAGTTCTACACAGGAGAGTTTTTAGAGTAAGAATCTGATTCGACTTCCCGCTCCCCAACCCAAGAAGCTGTGTAACAAATTGCCTTTCTGACATCTAGAAAGACCTGTGGCTGTGTGATATTCTACATGTGGGAAATGCCTGAAGCTATAGCTGGCTAGTCTCTGAGTTAATGACTACAGAAAGTGGTTTAAAAAATCATCTCTAATTGACCAATATTTATATTTTCATTTATGGAAGTGCCTAAAGCTGGCTCAAATAACTTTGTCTCTTTATATTTGGCAGAAGACTATAGTGGAGCTAACAGGCACTAAGAAGATATAAAGCCCAAAGATATAAGTTTTTTCCTGACTATGTTAATCTTTCATACTACTGAACTAGTGAAATCATATTAAACACAGGAAGGGTGTGTGTGTGTGTGTGTGTGTGTGTGTGTGTGTGTGTGTGTGTGCATGTGTGCATGTGTAACAGATGTCATCTAGTGCCATCCTTATTAATCACTTCTCACTGAGACATCTCTCTAGTTTCCCAGAAGGGGCCTCAGGAGAGCCTCAAGAGGGACCTCAATTTGAAAACAGTTACTCCATAATATTTGGCTGTAAGACATTTTCTTAATTCGTGGTTGATGGGGAGGACCCAGCTCATGTGGGTTGTGCCATCCTTGGGATAGTGGTTATGGGTTCTATAAGAAAGTATACTGAGCAAGTAATAAGGAGTAAGCCAGTAACTCCATGGCCTCTGCATCAGTTTCTGCCTCCAGGTTGCTGTCCTGTATGAGTTCCTGTCCTGGCTTCTTTCAATGATGGACTACAATGTGAAAGTTAAAGCCAAATATCCTTGTTCTACTGCAATATTCTTTTGGTCATGGTGTTTTATCACAGCAATAGTACCCTAAGACAAGTCATTACTTGGGGTAGGATATTACTATGATAGATTTGACCTTGTTTTAGGAAGCAGTGCAAAAGGACCCTCCTCTCATAATACTCTAGTTTGTGTCAAGTTGACATAAAACTCTCTGGTAGAGAAGTATTAAAAATATGCTTTCTGGGGAAATAGGGATATGGACTGTAACTAGGGAGTTGGGCTGTAATAGACATTGAGTATTGAGAACATAGTGAGCTATTCTGTAGGAGCTCAGGAGATAAGAATATGGAAAATAGTTCAGATAATGAAAGCTTGGATTGAGAAGCTTCATAGGGAAGCAAGACTTTACAATTTTAGTTAAGAATCTGTGATTTTGGTTGAAGAATTTAATTTGATTAACATGTTATAGGAACAATTAAAGTGAAACTTTTGTTTTGATAGATTAATAATGCTGAGGGTGTGTGAAAAGGAGACTGGGAGGACAAGTGGATGCTGTGATCTTGGATATAAAAACAGAAGTGGTCAAGGTTGTACCTTCTATTGGTAGCCAAACTTGGTATTATAAGATTCATGCAGGTGTTACTGGTTTTAAAGGCATGAAAGGACATGGAGAGAATCTGAGGCTTGGCACTGTGCAGCAGCTCTGAAGTCCCTGAAGAAAGCTCAGGAGATGCTATTCATGAAAGGGAAGTTGAGTTCCAAAAGAACACCCTAGCATTTTTGAGATGCCAGTAACATGGAATAGCACCAAGAAAAAGCAACAGCCATGGAGTAGACTGGTTCTGAACCTAGAAGACAATCTGTGTATCCTGCATAAAGAGGATCCAAAACACTGACCCAAGTCCTTTGGAGGAGCTCAGAAGACCATGAGTGTATCCAGACATTAGACAATGGGATGTTTACACTGTTGGGAGTTTGGCTTTCTTTTGTTCAGATTGGAATTGTGTCCAGTGCTTTCCTCTTGAAATAAAGCATTTATCTTAATTTTGATTTTTACAGGAGCTGACAGTTGAGATATTTTGACATTTAAAAGAAATTTTTAGAATTTAAAAGACACTGGATATTTTAAAAAGTGTTGAACTTGTAATATGTTTGAATTTGTAAAGACTGTTGAACTTTTAAAGTTCTTTATGTTTTAAATGTGAGCTCAAGTGGACTGAATGAGAAATAAAATGTTGTAGCTTAATGGTGTTGTAGTTGTATGTTGAGTTGGCAAGGGATGAATTGTGTTGGAGAGTTTAATGTCAACTTGACATAAGCTAAATTCATCTGAGAGGAGGTAACATCAATTAAGAAGATGTCTCCATAAAATCAGGTTGTAGGCAAGTCTGTAAGACAGTTTCTTAATTAGTGATTGATGGGGGAGGGCCAAACCAATTGTAGTTGGGGCCATCCCTGGGCTACTGGTCTGGGATTCTATAAGAAAGAAAGCATACTGAGCAATTCATGAGAAATAATCCGATTATCACTACTCTTTCAAGGCCTCTGTATCAGCTCCTGCCTTCAGGTTTCTGCACTGTTTGAATTCCTATTTGAATTCCCTCAGTAATGAACTAAAATTTAGAAATGTAAGCCAAATACAGTCTTCCCTTTTCTGAATTCTTTTGGTCATTGTGTTTCGTTATGCAATATTAACCCTAAATAAGATAGCTTCCTAAGAGAGCACTATATATAAGATGCTAAGATTTATTAGAGCAGGTTATTGAATATAATATGGTTCAGCTTTATGTCATGTGAAGTTCTACATTGTACAGTAGGTTGGCTACCACCCAGCACCACTCCAAAAACTGTACTAGTGTTATGTAGGAGATGCCATTCACAATGGACTCTCCTGAGTACTGTTTAGAACACATTAAATGATGGCATTTTACAATGCTGTAAGTCTGAGTTAATATCTTCCCTTGGATCAGTTTTGTTCATATCTCAAACATTTGCAAGGTATTGTCTTCTGGGTAGTCCTCACATACTCTGCTATCATCCATCCAAACACACAATCACCCCAGCCCTCTTTGCATCACACAGACTGTGTTCTTCTTTCCTTTCCTCTTTCCTTCCTTCTTTCCTTCCTCCCTCCCTCCCTCCCTTCCTTCCTTCCTTCCTTCCTTTTTTCTTGCCTTTCTCTATCTTGTTTGGTTTAATTTTCAATCAAGCTTCTAAAAGAAAGATAAAACAGCATTTTCCTATGTGTAACACTGCAGCCTTCTAATTAGAAAGGTTACTGTGAATAAATCTCTCATCAATGACACTCCACAGTTGCAGCTTCAACTTACTAGCATCCAATATGTTCAGATGGAAAAACTCAGTGTAACAGTTGTAATGGAGACAGGAGTGAGATTCTGACATACTTCCCCTGCTCCGGAAAGAGCATATAGTCAGGCATTATCCCTTTTCCAGATCCAATTAAAAAGGTATTTCCAAATGTGATTGTGTGTGTGTGTGTGTGTGTGTGTGTGTGTGTGTGTCTACACCCATACTTACACATGCAGAAGACAGATACTTGTTTTTTTTCTCTTGAAAAAGCCCTTGAGACAGGGTTTCCCACTGAATTAAAGGCTGATTCAACAAACCTCTCGGTATCCACCTTTCTCTGTACATTCAATATACTTGAGTTATCTGCAAGTATTGTCATACTCAGATTTTTTGTGAGTGCTGGGGATTCAAAATCAGATCTGTACACTTTCAGAAGTACTCTTACCTTCTGAGCTGTCTCCCAGTATCCTTATTTTCATGGTTTCTTTTGTTTGTTTTAAACATATTCTTTTCTGTAGCATTTTAGTTAGTTTCTGGCTTGTACTGTGTGTGTACATGTGTTATGCATGTATAGGTGTTTGTATGAGTACATATATGTACATGTGTGGAGGTCAGAAGCAGAAATCTGGATCTTACTTTATGACTTGCCATGTGCTTGTTTTTTAAGACTGGGCTTCTCACAAATTGAGACTCTTTGAATGGGCAAGCTGACTGGCCAGCTAACTTTGGGGATCCACAAGTTTCCACTTTATTTCACACTGAGGTTTCAGGTGTGTACCCTGTGCCTGGCTTTTTCTTAATCAATGGTGGGAATAAAAAAGTCCTCATGTTTGCCCAGCAGGCTCACTATAAGATGAAGTCTTTTCTCTAGCCCCTTATTGCTAAATTCATAATTTTTCTCTTCTGAAACACTTTGTGATTTCCTTGTTTACACCTGGATTAGCTCCCTACTTTTGACCATGTCTTAATGACTGCTGTGGTTCCCCATTGCCCTCTGGTGCCTTGGTTTTAGGAGTTGACATCTGTAACACTGAGCATGTAGACAGGAATATGCACATTGTGAGGAACATGTCAATAGAAGGCCTGCAGAAGCTGAACCCTTCACAAGAAAACAGAGATAAAAAAAAAACATGGAAGGGAGTTCCTCACGAGAGGGAAGTAGTACCTCTCCACAGCATTCCACTGACCAGGCACTAAGCCTCAGGTAATCTCCCAGTATTCCTTCATTCCATCAGTGTCTGTGCTGAGTGAAACAGTCAAAGAATATTCAAAGACACAGATGAGTGACATTACTGCCAGATATTTTACCATTTTACTGTTGATATAAAGAGTGTCTATAGTTAAAGGAAATTGTATCATAAAGCCTAATGTGAAATTCATAAACAAAACTTCTTAAAGACTAGTTACTGTATTGAGTCCTAATGACTATTGCCTTCAAATCACATAAATCATATACAAATAAGAGAAATATTTTTCTTTTAATGGAAGTAAATTCTACTTTGGTCTCCAAGGAAATAACCACACATTTTTAGAAGCTTAGTGGGATCTCTAGGCAGATAAAAGATCAAGTATCTCTTGTGGACCCAATGTCTCATGTACATGTGAAGACAGAGCTCAAAGCATAGATCTGAAGCAATGAGCTGGGTTAGATTTGTTCATACCTGTTCTGGTTTAATTTCTGTTTCTGTGATAAAACACCCTGGCAAAAAGCAACATGAGGGAGAAAGGGGTTTATTCACCTTATACTTCTATACCACAGCCTATCATTCCAGAATTGTCACAGAGAAAGGTGAAGGGAACACTGTTCACATTGTACATACAGTCAAGAGAGAGAGAGAGAGAAATAAATGTGTCCAGGCCTGTTACATTTGCTTGCTTATTTTCTCTCTCTCTCTCTCTCTCTCTCTCTCTCTCTCTCTCTCTCCCTCTCTCTCACACACATACATACATATATACATATACATCATATACATCATATACATACACATACATACACATATAAATCATACACATACATCATATGCATATGAATATACATATACATCATATACATACGCATACACATATACAAATAGTGTCACTCGCAGTCAATCAAAAATAAAGAGTCTGCAGGAATCATACCAACAGGCTAAGATGATAATAAACAATTCTTCAAATAAGGCTCTCATTCCAGATGTTTTAGTCAGGTTTTTTATTTCTGCACAAATTTTATGACCAAGAAGCAAGTTGAGAAGGAAAGGGTTTATTCAGCTTACACTTTCCACATTGCTGTTGATCATCAAAGAAAGTCAGGACTGAAACAAGCAGGTCAGGATTCAGAAGCTGATGCATGGAGGGATGTTACTTACTGACTTACTTCCCTTGGCTTCCTCAGCTTGCTTTCTTTTAGAACCCAAGAATACTAGTCCAGGAATGGTAACACCCACAATAGGCCCTCCCCCATTGATTATTAATTGAGAAAATGACTTACACCTGGATCTCAGGAAGGCATTTCCTCAACTGAAGCTCCTTTCTCTGTGAGAACTCCAGCCTGTGTCAAGCTGACACAAAACCAGCCAGTATACCAGATAATTTCAGATTGTATCATACCAAGGTTAAATTCTAATATAAATCAAGTCACAAGTTAAAGTTAAAGAAACTCTTAATTTCATCATTCAGCACATTTTTATACCATCTGAGAAAGGCTTGTATTCCATGAACCAGGGCATGGGAAAATAGATAAGAGCAGAGTACTAGAGAAAAGTACCAACTGGTTTGTATTCAGTTATAGTAATGAGACTTGGTTCTGGTAAACACATTTTGAGTTAAAGGTAAATCAGGTTGTGCAATAATGTGTGCTAGCATAAATAGAACCTGTGAAATAAGTATCATTGTTTCCATTAAAGTGCTTAAAATTCAGCTGAATAAAGAAAACTGGAGCCCATCTACTGGGTGTGCTAGGGGCCTTGATGTCCAATTATTACTTCTTTTGAGGATTTTCAAGGTTGTTTTGAATTATGAATAAATTGAGCTCAAGAAAGCCATAAGATCAGAGCTGATGACAAATACCTAGAGCACTGAGGTGACTGATTCAGAAGAAATTCTCAAAGGCTTGAGGGTAGCTGAGTTTCTTCCTATTAATCTGCCTTCTCTTCATCCAAGATAAACATTGTGCATAATAAACTTTACATTTACATTTGCTAGAAACATGACTATTACTTCCACTGACTACAGCTTTGCCAGTAGGCTTTCCAATAATAGATTTAAAAACAGGAAAACAGAAAAATCTCATTGTATATCTACAGATTTATTGATATATGAATAGTGATTATGTGTCTCTGTGTAGGCACACACACACACATATATATGTAGAGAGAGATAGATATAGGTAGATAGAGATAGATAGATAGATAGATAGATAGATAGATAGATAGATAGATAGATA
>JANHMN010000009.1:213176-236912 GCA_030674055.1 Rhabdomys pumilio | reverse complement strand
TCTCTCTCTCTCTCTCTCTCTCTCTCTCTCTCTCTCTCTCTCTCTCTTTATTCAGTATATCTGGTTTTATGTGGAGGTCTTTTATCAACTTGGACTTGAGATTTGTACAAAGGAATAGAATGGATCAATTTGCATTCTTCTACATGCTGACCTCCAGTTGAATCAGCACCATTGGTTGAAAATGCTGTCTTTTTTCCACTGGATGGTTTTAGCTTCTTTGTCAAAGGTCAAGTGACCAGAGTTGTGTGGGTTCATTTCTGGGTTGTCAATTCTATTCCATGGATCTTCCTGCCTGTCTTGGTACCAATACCATGAAGTTTTTATAACTATTGTGCTTTATAGTATAAGTTGAGGTCAGGGATGGTGATTTTCAAGTTCTTTTATTTTTGAGAATAGTTTTTGCTATCTTCGTTTTTTTTTTTTTTTTTTTTTTTTTTTTTTTTTTTTTTTTTTTTTTTTGCTATTCCAAATGAATATGAGAAATGCTCTTTCTAACTCTATGAAGAATTAGTTGGGATTTTGATGGGGATTGTATTAAGTCTGTAGATTGCTTTCGATAAGATGGTCATTTTTACTATATTAATCCTGCCAATCCATGAACATGGGAGATCTTTTCATCTTTTGAGGTCTTCTTAGATTTCTTTCTCCAGGGATTTGCAATTCTTGATATATGGATCTTTCACTTGCTTCATTAAAAAATAACACCAAGACATTTTATGTTATTTGTGACTATTGTGAATGGTGTTGTTTCCCTAATTTAATACTCTGTTCATTTATCCTATGAGTAGAGGAAGTCTGCTGATTTGTTAGAGTAAATTTTATATCCAGTTTATCAATTGTAGGAGCTCTCTGGTAGAATTTTTGGGGTGGCTTATGTATACAAGCATATCATCTTCAAATAGTGATATCTTGAATTTCTCCTTGACAATTTGTGTCTCTTTGATATCCCTTTGTTGACTGTTTGCTCTGTCTAGAGCTTTGAGTAATATATTGAATAGGTAGGGAGAGAGTGGGCAGCCTTATCTTGTCCCTGATTTTAGTGGGACTACTTTGAGTTTCTCTCCATTTTGTTTGGTGTTGGATATTGGTTTGCTGTATATTGCTTTTATTATATTTATGTATGAACCTTGAGTGACTTATCTCTCTAATGGTGTTACATTTTGTCAAAAGGTTTTTCAGCATCTAATGACATTCTAGTCAGTCTGTAGTTTACCTTGAGGAAGTATGGACATTTTGATAATAGTATCTTTTCTAATACATGAATTTTATGGAGCTTTATAAAAATAATTTATAGGCCTTCTAATTTTATAACTATATTACTTCATTTACTATATATATTCAATCAATTATATCAGCCAGTGTAAATACAAGTCCTAGAAATGGGTTTAGCTTCAGAATGGCCAAATGTTGTTTCTCAAATTAGGTGTATTGGTTCTCATTTGTTTTATAAAACCAAACTGGCATTACTCTACTCATGGTTCTAAAGACTTCTAAACAATTCATTATGTTTGTATGCTGGGTTTAATGAGTGGAGGGGGCAATGATGATGAAATTTAAATTTCAATGTAAGCCTTATAAAATGTGAGAGAAAATCTCTGTAAAATGGCTTATGTTAAATGCTCAGATTTATTTCACACTCTTAATTTTTTTCTATTTGAGTTTCTTATAAAATAATAATATGCACATAATTTTGATAGTAATGTTGTATTGTGTTTGCTTAATTGTTTGTTTGTTTTGCAGTACTGAGTATCAAATACAGAGACTTGTGTTTTTTAAACCCAGTGTTCATTCTTTGAGTCTTAGTAATTCCTTTCTCCAAAAAATTTTGATGACTAAATAACAAAGTATGAAAATAATATTTAAGAAAAACTATGAATAAAACTGAGTAACCAATGGTATTTCAATTATATTGATAATAGTATCTAATTAATTCTGAGACTTCTCATGCCAGGTTAACATCAGATTTAACCAAATTTAGTGACTCTATTTAGAAATAAAATATTAGCTGATATACTTAGTTAATATGAAATCCTACTGTATCAGGCTGGGAGCTAAACACAGTGACAAGAATCATTTTAAGGCAAAGAAGACAGGGTTACAGAGGCACAGAAGCATCTTTGATAGGACCAAAGGCCATTAAACCTGATGATAGAAGCTGTGTTGTGAGTGCTGCGCTGCTGACTCATGAAAAAGAACAAGGATTGTCAGTAGTTTCCAAAAATTAAACACACACACACACACACACACACACACACACACACACACACACTTCATACTTTCTTGAAGACTTCAAAAATCCCACCTACTGATAATTTAACTTCAATCTTTTAGCCTCCAAAATGACCCTGTCGCCAGTCACCCTAAGCATTTGAAAAAGTAGCCTATGGAGTTACAAGACTATATGAGATTTGCAGTCTTGTTTATAGAAACATTCAGGGATGTGTATCCCCTGGGATTTTCAACATTACACAAAGACAGGGCAAAGGAAAACCAGCCATAAGATAGGAAAAGTATTTAGCAGTGAATTGGGAATAAAATTAGAAGCAGAAATTTTATGAAAATAGTTAATTTATCATGAAAGAGGAAGACCATGTGAATTGCTAACAAGATTTAGATATAGATTGTGGATGAGTAATTGGCTTTATTAATATCCTTGACAACATTAGCATCAGTTTTGGGTGAATGCTTAAAAAAATTGAATAGGATCGTGATTAAGAGTCAGGAGGACACAGGAATTAAAGACAGGAAGCATCAGGAGAGCCTATGGATTTTCAGTGTAGACCATAAAGGAGTAGAAAAATATAGCAGATACTAAAATTTAGAAAATTAAGGGTGTTTCTTTTAAGAGAAGAAAACACTAATGAGAACATGGCCATAGATACGATAAAACAAACATAGATTATAAAGGAGGGAGAAGGGGTGATTCCTGGTGTAGTGTCTTTTACTAGATATGAAGGATGAAAAAAATGTGTAAGTTGGTATTAGATGCTAACTTAAGTAGTTTGCTTATTGTGACTAATGAAGTAGTAGGAAAGATTGCTCAAATGTAAGTATTTGCTATACAAATTTGAGAATCTGGTTTTGAAGCCCCAAATATAACATTAAAACCTGGCATAATAGTGTATGTCTATAATCTCAGCACTCCTAGTATAAGACAGAATGCATAGGAGGCAGAGAATGGAGAATACCCTCAACTCATAGGCCAACTAACTAACCATGAGCCATGAGACCTAGTCTCAATAAAGGTGGAAAACAAAGCCAGGGCAAATGACATTGTCTCTTGACTACACATATGTGTACCCATAGTCACATTCATGTGTGCATACACACAATCACATACACACACACACACACACACACACACACACACACACACACAAAGACTAAACAAGAACTAAAAGAAATGATATGAGAACATGCACATTCTGGAGCTGAGAGGTTGACACACATAATGTGTAGGAATTACAGATATTGTTGTTTGATTCCTTCAGTGTTCTTAAAAGTCAGGGAAGCTGGCTTGGTCAACAAACTGCTTGCTGTGGAAGCTGAATATTGATCTTCAGTATTCATGAGAAGCCAGGTCTGGTGATCTGTAACTAAAATCCCAATGCTGAGAATGCCGAGACCTGGGGACTTACAGTGTTCCATGGCTGACCTGACTAACCAGTCACTATCAATGAGTTCCAAGTCAACCATTAGGAAATTCTATTGCAACAACTTAGATAAAGATAAACCAAGGACGACATTGTTGACATTTAGCCTGTATGGGTGCACAAGTGGGTATGCACACTGGTATATATACATGCTCTACATACAAATTAGTCACACACACACACACACACACACACACACACACATGCATACATACATATATAAACACACATACACAAACACACACACAGTTGGAGAGAGAGAGAGAAAGAAAGGAGGGAGAGGGAGAGACAGAGACAGACATAGACACAGGCAGAGAAACAGAGAAAGAAATAAAGATACAGATTTGTCTCAAAGTTATAGACATGAAGAAATAAGATAGATATAATTTGAGTGTTTCAGCATTAAAAAATACCACAAAAATTTTATGGGGTACTTGTGGAGACCATAGTGCTTTCTATTATAAATGTTTATTTCAGAAACATATTTGAAAAAGAGGCAATAACTACATTTTTTAAAAATTGCTTTTATTTTTAATTTTTGTATTGTAAACAGCAAATCTCTGCCCATAGTCATGCAGAAGTGTCCTCTGAATGCATAGCACTGCTAATGTGCAATAGAGAGAAAAGTGAGACCACGTGAGAGGTAAATGTAGAATGTTGCACTATTCTCAATGCAATTCTGACCAGGCACTTGGCCTATTCTTTAGTTTGTTGTATTGATAATACTTCCTCTGTGACAGCCTGTTACCTCTGGAACTATAAACCTAAAGTGTTTACCAATGTCTAGTTTTGAGAGAGAAGTGTGGAGAAAGGAAACCCTAGGGAAGAGAGAGACAGTAAATCTTATCTTTCACAGAAGGATACACAAAAAGGAAAGGGGATTTCAAGCACTGGAAAATGAATATTAGTCTTGAACATATGCCTGTTCTTTTCCTGTGATTGCTACCAATAGAAAAATGAGTGAGTTGATGAAGGTCAAATAAAAGCAAAAATGTAAAGGACTGGATTTGAATCATACTTCCAGGCCCAAATTTGAGTAAACATACTCAAATTTTTTCCTTAATGTCCCTCATAGTGTGACAGTGTGCTATGTTCACAACACTTTCTGCTCTCTTGTGTACTCAAGGACAGTTTTTGATGTCTGGGGGAAAGTCCAACTCTATAATATAGCTGACCACAAAGAGTGGGCAAAGCATCATGTGTTATGCACACTTGGGCCACTCTGTTCAACTATCTCAGGCATCCAGGTTGGAAATGGGAGATGAGTACATTCCTGGGTTTAAAAAATCCAGTGAATGGTTGTTTTCTATGTCACATTTTCATACAGAGGAGCTTTCAAATTGAAAAGTAATATTCAGACTACTGTGGCTATTCTGGTTTCACTGTACTGCTTTGTCTTCCTCCTTCACGCAATTCTCTTTATCTTCCTCACATATTAAAAGGAAATAAAGAAAAGTTCTTTATATGCCTTTTTAGACTCTCCTAAATTCGTTTAGTTTTCTTTCATTACATAAATGCACTCTTATACCGGGATTCAGTGGACTGGTTTTGTGACTCTGTGGATAGTGAACAGTGTCTTGAAAAATATTCTCCTGATAAAATTTGAATTTCCTAAGGAATCTTGAAGGTTTAGATTGTTCACCTTGCCTTAACTAGACCATACTTAAATGAAGACACTACATTACATCTCAGTGGATAAAACAGGAAGGTCTCCTCTCTCCTAAGCTCAAAAGAAGGAAAATGATTGCAAGAAAACAATATCATGAGAGTGAGCATGACATGTTCATGTTCTCGCATTACAAAATAAGTCTGTGGATGTGTGTGTCAAAGTAGACCTCTTATTTCCACTCTCCTTTTCTGCTCCCTTTCTCCTCTCTTCCTTCCTTTCTCTAGCTAACTCCCCTTTCATTTTTTTCTAGTTGCTTTTTTTTGAAGCACGATTTTACTGTGTAGCCCAACTGAAAACTTGACATTCCTTTTTCTGTCAGCAAAGTGTTAAAATTACAATATTATACCATTGCACTGATTTTAAACTAGCATTTTAATTTAAAATGGCACATTCAGAAACAACAATAACAACAACAACAACACAGAGGCACACTCGCTTTAATTATTATCTATATTCAGAAGCTTGTATTTCAACTCTGATGAGCAGATGGATTTTTTAAAAATTAATGCCAGGATATTGAGTCCCAGAAGACAGAAATAACCAATTTATGAACAACTTGGTGACACCTTTCTATGTTGTGCTTGTTATTTTTAATTCTAATCCCCCTCCTTTTTTTTGCTTTCAAGGAAGTTTGCAGATTCAATATCGACTAAGAGAGGGAGAACGTCACATTTTCACCATCAGCACAGAGAATCTGGCCAATAGAAGAGTCCACCTGGTGAAGATGAACCGCGATGGGCCGGAACTTTCCATTCAGGTACTTCACTTCTCACCTTTCCACACAGCCTACATTCCAAGGATTCTTTATCAAACACATCTGAGCTCCATCAAACCACATACTGCCATGTTCCTCCTTCTCACTTGGATTGTGATCACCTGGGAACATGCTAGAAATGCAAATTCTTTTTTATTGGATATTTTATTTACATTTCAGAGGTTATCCCTTTACCCCATACCCACCCACCCCCAGCCCAGGAACCTCCTATCCCATGCCCCTCATCCTGGTTCTATGAGGATGTGACCCTACCTACACCCCACTCCCACCGCCCCACCTTCGAATTTTCCAACACTCAGCATCTAGCATTCATGGGACCAAGAATCTCCTCTCCCACCTATGCCCAACAAGGCCATCCTTCCCTACATATACAGCTGGAGCCATGGGTCCATCCCTATGTGCTCCCAGGCTGATGGTTTAGATCCTGGGGAGCTCTGGTTGGTTGGTATTGTTGATCTCCTCATGGGACCACAACCCCTTTTAGCTCCTTCAGTCTTCTCTCTAACTCCACCACTAGGAATACCTTGATCAGTTCAATGGTTAACATTGAGCATTCACCTCCAAATATGTCAGACTCTGGCAGACCTCTAAGAAGACAGCTGTATCAGACTTCTGTCAGCATGTACTTCCTGGCATCCACATCAGCGTCTACCTTTGGTGACTGCACGTGGGATGGATACCCAGGTGGAATGGTCTCCAGATGGCCCCTCCTTCAGTTTCTGTCCCACACTTTGTCTGCATATTTACTCCCTTGAGTATTTTGTTACTCCTTCTAAGAAGGACCGAAGCACCCACACTTGGTCTTCCTTCTTCATGAGCTTCATGTGGTCTGTGAGTTGAATCTTGGTTATTTCAAGCTTCTGGGCTAATATCCAATCATCAGTGATGAATACCATGCGTGTTCTTTTGTGATTAGGTTACCTCACTCAGGATGATATTTAGTTTCATCCATTTACCTAAGAATTTCTCAAATTCATTGTTTTTAATAGGTGAGTAATATTCCATTGTGTAAATGTACCACATTTTTGTATCCATTCCTCTGTTGAAGGACATCTGGGTTCTTTCCAGCTTCTGACTATTATAAATAAGGTGGCTATGAACATAGTGGGGCATATGTCCTTGTTATACGTTGGAGCATCTTCTGGGTGTATGCCCAGGAGTGGTATAGCTGGTTCCTCAAGTAATGCTATGTCCAATTTTCTGAGAAGCCACCAGACTGATTTCCAGAGTGGTTGTACCAGCTTGAAATCCAACCAACAATGGAGGAATGTTCCTCTTTCTCCACACCCTCACCACCATCTGCTATCATCTGAGTTTTTGATCTTCGCCAGTCTCACTGGTGTGAGGTGGAATCTCATGGTTGTTTTGATTTGCATTTCCCTGATGATTAAGAATATTGAACATTTCTTTAGGTGCTTCTCGATCATTCGAGTTTCCTCAGTTGAGAATTCTTTGTATACATCTGTACCCCATTTTTAATAGGATTATTTGGTTGTCTGGAGTCTAATTTCTTGAGTTCTTTGTATATATTGGATATTAGCCCTCTATTGAATGTAGGATTGGTCAAGATCTTTTCCCAATCTGTTGGTTGTCATTTGTTCTATTGACAGTGTCCTTTGCCTTACAGAAGCTTTGTAATTTTATGAGGTCCCATTTGTCAATTCTTGATCTTAGAGCATAAGCCATTGATGTTCTGTTCAGGAACTTTTTCCATGTGCCTAGGTATTCAAGGGTCTTCCCCACCTTCTCTTCTACTAGTTTGAGTGTATCTGGTTTTATGTGAAGGTCCTGTATTCACTTGGACTTGAGCTTTGTACAAGGAGATAAGAATGGATCAATTTGCATTCTTCTACATGCTGATCTAACCTTCAAGGAAGACCTAATACCAATTCTCTTCAAACTATTACACAAAATAGAAACAGAAGGAACACTACCCATTTCATTCTATGAAGCTACAATCGTGTTCATACCTAAACCTCACAAAGATCCAACAAAGAAAGAGAATTTCATACCAATCTCCCTTATGAATATCGATACAAAAATACTCAATAAAATTCTCACAAATCAAATCCAAGAACACATCAAAACAATAATCCATCATGTTCAAGTAGGCTTTATCCCAGGAATGCAGTAATGGTTCAATATTCGAAAACCCATTGATGTCATCCACTATATAAACAAACTCAAAGAAAAAAGCCATATGAATATCTCACTAGATGCTGAGAAAGCATCCCTTCATTTCTAGATTGAAAAAAAATCAAGAGAGATTGGTGGTGCAGCACAGGAAGAAAAAAGAGAAGGGGAGCAAATCAGATTCAGCAATACTGGAAGCCAGGAAAGATTACTAAAGGAGCACCCTAAATATCAAAGCCAGGAGAACCCATCCATGAGTTTTGTTCAGGCTTCTAGTGCAGGTTGATGAGCCAGCTCTCTCAGTGCCAGCAATATTTTCATCCTTTCATAAAATATTTATCAAAGTATGCTTTCTGACCAGGAAGTCCTATAGTTCACACCTGAGAGCAGGTCAGGAATACAGAAAGAAAGAAATAGTGATGACTGAAAGAACAAGAGGGGAGGAAGAAGGGGGAATGAGCTGCACAGTTGGGTCCCATTAAATGTGGCAGAGCAGTTAACAGACAGGCTTCTCTATTTACTTGTTTTCAGAGAAGAATCCTGTGAAAATTCCCAGTGGGGAAATTAATACATGACAATTGCCCTATAGAGTTTCTAAGGGAATGAAAGCCTCATGAAAGACTTTATTTTACAAGGAGTAACGAAAATGGACTTTATGTGCATTGTGGGACAACTGGTGATATATTTCAAATCTCATTTGAGAGAGAATTCTGTAACCTATAAGTGGTTTACAGATGGGATTGCTTTATGCTTTCTGAAAACCTGGACTGATGACTGTGTTTTACTTTCTGACAGGTGGACCAGCAACACTTCAGCTATAACTTCTCCCCAGAAGTGGAGTTCCAGACAGTGAGGTCACTCATCCTAGGCAAAGTCACAGGTCTGTTTTTCTCCTCTATATATTTCATAGACGTTGGTAAACTTGATGAATTTGTAACCTCTGTTGGTGTGTTCAGTGATTCAGATCTGAAGACATTGAACCAGACTGCAGTCTTGATGCAGGCTTTGAAACAGGATATAGTAAAACATACATTTGGTAATGATTCATTTATAACTGCTTTATTAATTGGTTAATTTTTACTTTCTGTTCTTTGCATCTTAGATACTTTTGCTTTGTATATAATGTGATTTTCCTGTTTTTGAACAAAACATTTTTGATATATTATTTTTTCTGCCTTAAAGTCCCTGAATTTATAAACTTTTATTTGAAGGAAGATATTGATCTCATCTTGACTCTCAGAAGATTATTTTGCTAGACAGCTGAAGGGTGTTGTTCTATGCCCTATGGGGGAGAGGGAAGGGGCAGAATGTGAGCGAGAGTGAGAGGTGAGGGAGGGAAGGAGTGCAAGAGGGAGAAGGAAAATGAGAGGAAGAGTGAAGGAGGAGAGGTGAAGAGAAAATGAAGTGGAAGAGGGTGAAAGAGAGAGAGGGGCAAAGGAGAGATTGAGATGGAGAGAAAACACAAATGCATTCTGAGTGGATTTAGAGACAAGTGTACTGTCTCATGACTGCTACCAATGCATACTTCTCCCAGCTCTGCATCCATGATATATTGACAGGAGCTAGAAACTGTTTATATGAGAAAAGATCACTCTGAGAAAATGCCAGATGTGCTTTCAAGACACTGCCATCCTTCTTATGACCAGATTTGAAGTACAGAAATGCCAATGAACACACCACTTCTCTCTTGTTTCCTTGATTTAAAATCTTATTAGTTGTTTCTTCTTTTGAAAGTTTGAAATTACTACATGCCCAGCAAGACACGCTTTGATTGTGTGTTCATAAGCATAAGAAACTTGGTGTGTAGGTATGTGTTGATGTTTGTAACTTTATGTGTCTGGTTATAAATTTATTTTAAAATTTTATGCTTGGTATTTTTATACTTCTTAAGTCTATTAATTAGTTCATACATATCTTTGTATATATTCAAATTTAGTATTCATCTTCATTCATTAATTTTCAGATTCTCAATGTATCAGCTATTGATTATTTCACATTCTAAGTATTCAACTCTGAGATCTGAATTCGACCAATTTCATACTGTCTAATTACACCCTCACATATTTTATGCTTTTCAAAACTTTACTGTCAAAATAGTATGGATTTTAGAAATATTAAACACTTAATTTTTTACTAGTGATTGTGTGTGTGTGTGTGTGTGTGTGTGTGTGTGTGTGTTTGTGACAAAGAGGGGGGAATCGGTGCATGCCATTGAGCACTTGTATCATGAAATCAAACTCAATTCAGGCTCATCAGACTTGGTTTGCAGACTAAATTCTATTCACCTTAATCTTTGCCTTTCTTTTAATTTCCCTCAGTTGTGCTTAATTGCAATTAACATAAAATGTTAATCATATTAATTGATTTTTTCCACTTCTTGCACTAAAATTCTATTATTTGGCCAAAAAAATAGCCTTTTAATTAAGGAAACCTGCTTGTTTTCTCTTGGTTTTCATCTGTTTTAAAAACATACTGGCAATCATTATTGAACACTTTGTCTCTTCCAGTTGTATTGTCTGATTCTCTGGGAATCTATGTCAGTTACTATCTTTTTTCTAAGTCATTTCCCTAACAAATTCTTCTCTGTGGGTTAGTCTCAGTGTATAAAAATGTGTGCATGTGTGCACATTCATGTGCTGACAAACACATATAAAAACATGTTCATACATATTTACTTGGAATTGACTTCTGAGAACATGTACAATGTCAAGTAGATTATTTCCCTCCTGGGAAGATTTGCACTTGTTCAACCAAATGTCACATGGAAATTCTGATTAAGATTATTTCAGTCTCTCAGTTTTTCTTTCTTGTGCACAACAGAAGTATAAATTTAAATTCTGAAACTCAATGACATTAAAACTTTTGGAAGTACTTCTCAGAATAAATGTTGTTAGTGTTAGTACTGAGATATATGATTTTTTATTTTATTTATTTTTTCCTGATTTCATAGCTCACTCATAATCCCTCCCACACATTGCTCTCTCTCACCTCTTCTTTTTAGTTAACAATGTCTTCTCCAATCTGCTCTGACTCTATTTCTTTTTCCTACACATTGATTTGTTTACAGTCATCTGTTTTCTCTCCACTCAGGATCTCATCAAAGGTGAGGATGGCATGTCACATACTTCTATTTGCATGAGGCAATTTTCCTTCTGCTGTGATTTCCCTTAAACACTATCTTCCTCATGCAAGGTCTTCAGACTTGATTTTCTCAGTCTCCTTTAAAAGGATTTAATTGTTCCTCACCCCTTCTCACCCCTACCCCAATCTTTAATACTGCCCCATGACTAAATGCCTAGGTCCTAAAAGACCTCTTCTGATGGCCATTAAAATGTAGATGTGGGTAGGGTATGTGGTTCAGTGAGTAAGATCTCTTATGTATAAATCCTAATGAGCTCTGTTTACTCTCCAGATCCCGAATGAGAGAAGAGATTTGACTGTTGCAAATTTTCCCTGATTTCTGTACACTTGCTATGGCATACATGTCCTCTCCTTCTTAAGTAAATAGATGTAATTTAAAAATAAAAACAAAATGAAAGTGAACCAAGGAACTAGGTCCAAGCTTCAGTGTAGCACAGAAATGGAGAAAACAAGATGTGTTTAGACAGAAATGAATGTGTTAGTATCATGTCACAGAGAGGAATAGGGTTCAGCAGATGTTGCTTAGCCCTGATAACAAATGCAATAACACTACACAATCTTAAAAAAAATTGCTTTGAGGAACAGTTTCTTCTGCAAAATAAAGATCTTTAAGCATTTTTCATAGTAGATCCTTGGGGGAAATATTTGTAAAATTTGTCTCAATTTTTTTCAACAGTGTTTCATTTCAAACCAAACCAAATTCATTCATCTTCTTTCTAGAAAAGGAAGAAGCAATTCACTGTCTTAAAATCTGCTGATTTGGCAGATACTCTGTACCAGCCCTGGTCCTTTAGGCATCATGATAAATGGAAGAAATTATTTTCTGAGGGAATCTGAGTTGGAGATACTAGCCCATAAAGAGAGCCAATGCCACTGTCTACATTAAAACTGAGATGGGGCTGGCAAGATGGCTTGTTGGGTTCTTATCATCAAGCCTTACAATGAATTTGAGTACTGGGACCTACATAGTGGAAGGTGAGAACTAACTTCCCCATATTGTCCTATTTTCTACATATATGTACTACAGTATGCAAATACACATATCACACAATAAATGAATAATAAAGATGAGGTATGTTGGCTCTCTATGAATGAAAATGTTCTGGAGTGAATACTTCAATAACAGTTTTCTCTCTTTCTTTCTTTTTTTTTTTTTTTTGATGCAATCAGCAGAGGTTTATTGAGGAGAGTTGGCTAGCCAAAGTCAAAACTGCTCGTCCACGCAGGAACAGAATTTTGACAAAGGACCAGCAAGCTGGGGTGCTTTTATAGCACAAGGTGGGGAAAGGGAGGAATTTTCGAGCGGTTACACATGATTGGTTACATTACAAATTTTGAACATCAGCAGGCTGTAACATTGGGAAGACCTCAAGTTGGGGGGGGGGGGGGGGGTAACCAAGAACAGTGGAAAGTTAGTTCTTGGAACCACCCAGATGACTTGCATCTTTCTTTGTGGTCAGGCATGTGTCTTCCTGCTTTGGGCCTTCCCCACCCACAGGTGGGTTCTTTTCCCTAAGGCTTGAGGAATGTTAATACTCTTCCTGGGATGTATCCCAGGGCAGTGAAGGCCTGAAATCTTACATTCAGTTCTGCCTTCTTGGAACTAGTGAGCCTGTATATTTTATAAAATGGTCTTTATAATTTTTCACTCTACATCCCCCACTTTTTCCAATTGACAGTTTTTAACCATAAAAACTTAGGTTTTATATACCCCACCCAACTTTTTCCAATGTAAGCTTTAATTAGAAAAGCTCATCTAGCCAGGGAGGATAACAGGATCGTCATCCAAGGGGACCTATTGAACCAACTCTCAAACCAGTTTTGTTGTGCCTCTCTATCTTTCTGTCTCTGGTCTAACCTGTCTCTGAGTTTATTCATAGTCTCTAATCACTCCTGAATGGTCTACATAGAAGCAACATTCTTCTAACTTTGATACTAATTGTTCTAGGGCTTTCAGATCTACATCAATGGCAGCCCTTAGCTCATGGAAATTATGAGGTGTTTGTATTAGTGCAACAGTAACTGTTCCCATACCTGTGGCCACTCTAAGTCCAGTATGATGGCTAGGGTCAAGGAAATAGGCTCTCTTCGGAAATGTCTAGGGTATATCTCAAACTCACGTTCAAGAGTGCCTGCAGGGTGGTAGTAGACCCGGGGACCAGCTGGACAAGTACACAATAATCTCTGGCCTCATCAAAGACAGAAGTAGATATATAAAGGGTTAATCTTAAACTGCAAGTTCACCATTTATCAATCTTAGGTACTAAGTATCTGTTAGCAGGGGTCCTCAGGTTCTATTCTATTGGCTAGGGGTCTCAAAAAGTTTCTATTTCTTTCAAACACACTTTCAAAGTTGTCCTCTGACTTTTACATATTTTGTGGCACATAGTTGTCTATATACACATATAATCACATATATAATAAAGAGAAATTGGAAAAGGAACAAATCTATATAACTCTAGATTGACATTTCGATTTCAATCTTGGAATCACAAGTTGTCATTTAACTTTGGGTGTACACACCCTAAGTCCCACCCTCTAAGGCTGCATTACCCCTGTGCCTCTAGAGTGGGGATGTCTCAGGAGTCAAGGCCTGCTGCTCTTTGGCCTTGTAGAATAGCAGGTGACCTTGAGCTAAACAGCAGGGGATTGTTCAGGCCTCTGGATCTTCTCCAGTTGGCATCAAGCACAGGTGTTGATGAACTTCAAGGAGGTCAGATGGTCACCAGCATGAGGAACAGTCTCTTAGTAGCCTGAAAAATTATTTCTCACACAAGAGGAACATTCTGGGTGTGGAACAAGGACAAGGGACACTCTAGCCAGGACCAGTTCCCGGGGGCAATTTAGTTTTAGGGTTCTGTTTATTCTCTCTACCTGTCCTGAGCTTTGGAGACACTACAAACAATGGAGCTTCTAATTAGTCTCTAATATCTCTGACAATTCCTGACTTACCTTAAAAACAAAAACAAAAGTGCTATCTGATCTAATTATCTCAGACACTTGCCTAGGTATTTTCTTATTTACTCTAAGTCTCATAAGCCTTTGCTTGTTGGGATATCTTACACTGTCTTATTATTTCTCTGGCCCAAAACCTGAGGTCCGTTATACTCTTTAAATCTCTTGGCTGCTTGGTTGCACTCATATCTTAAGAGTCCATCTGTGCATTTAGCCTGGTAAGTCCTTTGCTTTCTGGGGAGTATAGTTTTTCCTTCTTGTGTGCACCATTGTCTCTTTTCCTCTAGATAGTAGTTAGCAGGATGGTTAGCAGTCTGAGTTCTTTCTCTTACTCTGTGTTTTAAGTGAGGCCATCTCTTAGGCCCATAACCAGGACAGGCTCCTGTATCAAGCCACTTGATCTGTCCAGTTATTGCCTCAGGCCACTGAGTCTCCTCCCTTTTGGTGTCCTGGGCAATGAATATTAACAGCTGCTGGCTGTGTCTATCAAGAGTTGGGTGGCTCTAAGCCGCCCCATCTATCTCAATAGCTGTCTTCACACAGAGCTAATATCTTCACCCTTTTCGGTGTTTTTCAAGGCCTGGGATTTCCTGGCCCTGGCTTCTATTTGTTAGGGCCCTCTTGGACCCCGAAACTGGCTCCTTTACTTGCAATGTGCACACTGGTCTTTTCCAAGGAGTTTCTTATCTCCCTTTGATTGGAGTCCCTCTTCTCTGCTTTCTGTAAATTATTTTCCTGTCACCTTTCTTTTTCTTCACCTCTCTCAAGTCTCATCAACTTACACTAAATCTTTTATCTTCTCCACTCCTTTTCTCTAGACTTTCTCAGCAACTTATACTAAACCTTTTATCTTACATTAAACCTTCTCCACTCCTCTTCTCTATTTCTTTCTTCTAGACTTTCTCAGCAACTTACACTAAACCTTTTATCTTCTCCACTCCTTTTCTCTAGACTTAGACTAAACCTTCTCCACTCCTCTTCTCCACTTCTTTCTTCTAGACTTTCTCAGCAACTTATACTACAACTTTTAATGACTTACCTTGTAGTCTCCCTAGCCTCCCTGTTTCACCTCATGTGTCTTGGTCAAAATTAGTGGGGTCTCATGTTTTTACACAAGATCTATCAACAGGATCTGACGTGAGCCTTTGGGTGTCCCTTACCTTCTGTAACCCAATGTTGACCATGGCCTGATCAATTGATGGGGTCCCCATGTCTGAGGGAACATTCTTTTCCCGGTATCTTCTCTTGCTCTTCACTCCTGAAGACCACAACCTACAAGGGTCTTGTGGAAGAAAGGCTTTTATGGGGGGAAAGGTATTCCTCTACTAGATTTATCTAGGTGACTATATTGAGCACTAGATCTAGGTGCCTGAGAGATCCTGGCCTATCTATTGCTTTAATAACTAACTTACTTTTTACTATAAATTTGTATCTGTACCAAAATGGAGGCCTATTCTTTTGGCTCTCTGACTCAGGACAGCCTGTAACTTTTTGTAGTAGGCAACCTGTCTGACCTGTCTGACCTGTCTGCAGGCAGTTTTGTTAGTTCAGAGTTTCTAAGCTGGAGTCACATCATGTGACTTGTCTCAGCGCTACTTATTCACTTTTCCTTTTTTAAAATCTCAGCACTATTCACTCACTATTTTTAATAAAACATATATAACTATAACTCTCGGGTGAATAATCCTGCTAGGGCTGTTTGTCCAGCTGCCTGGCTCCACTGCCAGGTTTTTAATCACCTGGGCCCTATCTATCTTCATAGGCGGCAGGTAGAAAACTGCCAATTTGTTACAGCAGTGACCCCGAGGGCCCCAGTACAGCCATGCACACCAACTTGGTGGCCAACTTGCAAGGGGGTTGTGCTGGGAGCTTCGAGCTGTTGCCCGCCAAGTGCGGGCTGGGCGAGGGCACCCTCCATGTGGTGTTACCTGGAGAACACCCTACATGCAGTAGGTGGGCTGTCCGAACCTGAACCGCAGTTGGTGCCCCTTACTAAGGGACCTGCCTGCCTCTCTGCTCTGCAGCAGTACTCTTGTACTGGCGGCTTCATCTCTTTCTCTGCCAGTGATCATGTTACCTATTTTTAATTCATTATGTTTAATACAGTAGATTAACAGCTAACACACAAACATTTTGCCAAGAAAACACACACAAAAAACAAAAAAAACAAAAATCAACACAGATAGCTCACCCCTCTCATGAGTGGCACATAAACCAGGTGATACAGACAGTTCTGGCCCCTGCCACGGGAGCAGAGACCAAGTTACACAATAAAGACATAGAAAGAGAGCCAGAAATCCGCCTGCCTCTGCCTCTCAAGTAAGACTCCAATAACCAGACAACGTGGTCAGTCTTCACAGATTCAGATTTAATAGATTCAGACAACTTGGCCAGCCTATGCTGGACCAAGTCTAACAGATTTCTAACATGCCAGCAATGAACAACACAAAAATAGACACACTGCCACGAGAGCTTAACAAATGAGAGCACAACAACTGTTCCCTTAGGTGGTGGCCATTTCTGACCTTTTCTCTCTGCCCAATTTCCACACACAAAGAGACTAACAAAAATCCATCACAAACACCAGTGCCAGTCGAGAGAGATTCCACATCCTCTCCAGAACCTAGATGGACCCCCCAGACGTCTCTTGGGAGTCCCTGTCTTCCTCCTGAGATGTCTCTCCGGGTGCAGCAGCTAGTGACCCCACGGCTGTCACTCATTTATCTCCTCTTGAGACAGAAGTGATTTACTGCCCCTAACGAGACAGAAACAGCTGCCAGTCCAAACCGAAAGTGCACTTTTCAGAAACCAAATAATTCAGATAGATGGGCACAAACAACTTAGAAACCAAACAACTCAGACTTAAAAACCAAATAACTCAGACAAACCAGCACATGAGAAATCAGACGATTTAGACAATCTGGCACATGAGAAACCAGACGATTTAGACAATCTGGCACATGAGAAACCAGACAATTTAGACAAACACAACCAGACAGAAAACTGCGGGTGTTCCCTCACCTCCCAGTGGGGTTCTTAGAGATTAGAGTGGTCATAAAATTCTGGACGAGCCCCCACATGAAGAGGCCACCAAAAAATCACAAGACACTGTACCTGGATGCAATCAACAGAGGTTTATTGGGGAGTGTTGGCTAGCCAAGGTCAAAACTGCTCGTCCATGCAGGAACAGAATTTTGACTCAATATCAGTTTTCAACTGACAGCCCCAAATTATTACAGTGCCTCAGTGGTGGCAAGACACTGAATACCATGCCCTGATCATCCATAAGCTATGAATATGGAGGAGATGTGCTAACTATTGTAGTGGTGTGAATGGGAATGGCCTCTATAGACTCATATTTTTGACTAATCTTGGTCAATTGGAATTTTGAGAATATGTGGCCTGGATAGAGGAGGTCTCTCTCTCTCTATCTCTCTCTCTCTCTCTCTCTCTCTCTCTCTCTCTCTCTCTGTGTGTGTGTGTGTGTGTGTGTGTGTGTGTGTGTGTGTGTGTGTGGTGTTCAGGTATACTTGTGGAGGCTGGAAGTCTTCCTTTATTACTCGCCATCTTATTCACCAAGGGAAAACTTCTTTGTCAAATAGATAGTTCAACAATATTGCTAGTCTTATTGGCCAACCTTCTCTAGGAATCTTGTCTTCATGTTCTGACTATGGAATGAAAGAGGAGGTTTGCACGTGCCAATCCAGCATTTCTCTGGGTTCTGGAGCCCCATAAATCCTATGTTTACATTTGAAAATCAAGAGATATTAACCCTGAGCCACTTATATCTTGTTATAACACAGCCAACTCTTCAGCCTCACTTGACCACCCCATAGATTTTGAATTAAAGACATGCAATGGGCCTGATAGATTCTAAGTGCCTCTCAAATTTTCTTTTGAATTTTACCAGTCAGACTTCTCTCATCTACCCTTCTCCTAATACTCTGTCTTCTAAGATTCCACAGAACAGCTTATCAAGCTTTGACAAGTCAATAGTTTTTCTCAGGCAAAATTCCACAGTCTTCCTTCCCAAAAATCATGTTCAGGTCTGTCACAGCAATACCCCACAATCCTGATCAATTCTATTTTAGTCAGGGTTTCTATTTTCATAATTAAATACTATATCCAAAAGCAACTTGAGAGGTGGGTTATTTCACACATGATATAATATAATAGTTCATCTTTAAAAACTGTCTGGACAGGAAATCAACATAGAAATCTGGAGGCAGGAACTGATGTGGAGACCATGGAGGAATGCTGGTTATAGCCTTATTTCTCATGGCATTTTCTGCCTGCTTTTTCTTTATAGAACCAAGGATTACCACCCCAGGAATCAAGTTGAACCACCAATAATGGGGTGGTTTCTGCAACATCAATAACTAAGTAAGAAAATGCCCTATAAGCTTGACTGTAGCTTGATCTTATGATGGAATTTTCTGAGTTGAGTCTCCTTCCTCTTAGATGACTTCAATTTGTGTCAAGTTGATATAAAAATTAACCATCATAGCATGTTAATCTAATACAATACTTAGCCTAAATACAATATTTAGTTTTGCCTCATGAAGCAGAAATGTACACTATAGCATAGTTATCAATGATACATTGACTTCTTACAATAGTTGAATCTGAGAACTGGAGGTATAGCTTAATTTGCAGAGGATATATACCTCTGGCCTTCTCACATGCATACACAGAACACACATTCAAAAATATATGTATACACATACACATAAGCAAGCACACACGCACACACACACACACACACACACAGAGAGAGAAAAAAATGAAAAGTGTTTACCATTCAGGAAACACTAGTCTTGATTCTTAGCAATTCATAAATGGTGTGTGGAGGTATAAATATGTATTCACAACACACAATAAAAGGGAACAAATTATGTCAGAAATTCGATGTCTACCCCAGGTACAGAGAGACTTCATGGCCTGCCTGGGCTGGATTAGGCATTGTGTCAAACAAAGAGAAAAGTTAAACCCAGATAATCACATTTGGTGTTATTTAAGCTGCTCTATTCTGTAGCAAAGCTGTTCCTAATAGATTCTAACAGTGTGTATTTGTCAGGCTAGTATTAAAATCATGGAAGCTACTCTAATGTTTGAAGGTTTCAGACATCATTTCTCTCTTTCCTAGCAATCTATAACTCTGAAGCTTCAAATGGAGAACCTGAGACTTCCTTATGGATTTATTCTCTTGCTAAAGCTATACTATTGGCATCACATATTGCTTAATGTTATAGTCAAAATGTGTATGGATATGTATATGCATGTGTGCACATATATGTACATGTGTATGAATGTGTGTGCATTGAATGTTTGAATGGACATGTTACAGTGAGTGTGCTTATATGTATATGTGAGGCTGTTTGTAAATGTATGTATGCTTGTGTATGTAGTAGGAACATGAAAGCTATTATATTCTTTATTAACTCCCTCTGGTATAGTGTCATGCTCTGCAGCCTGAATATTAGGTCTCTAGAACTACCTACACATATCTTTATTTTTACAGTGATACATAAAAGTTAGGTGAAAAACGAACTGACTTGGAATTAAATAGCTCTGGGTTACACTTTTTGAAGGTCACTTGACAAGATTACTCACCACTAATGTGACCTCTGTAATGAGCAATATTGATTACAAACTTGAGAGTATATAGAATTGCCTAAGGAGACAAACTTCTGTATATGACCTGGGGGAGATTATAGATTGAGTTAATTGAAGTGGGAAGACTCACCTTGAATGTGGGTAGTACTATTCCATGGCTGGAGACTTGGACTGAATGAAAAGGAGAAAGAGATCTGAGCACCAGCATTCATCTCTCTCTGCTTCCTCATGGTGGGTGCAATGAGCCCAGGTGCATCTATAACTACCTTGTCATGATAGTCTGCATCTTCAAGCTGTCAGCTAAAATTAACCCTTTCTTTCTAAAACTGTTTCATTATATTAAACAAAAAAGTAACTAATACAGCCTGTATGTGCCTCAGTCTCCTGATGCTTGATACCGGGATGGTGACAGTCCCTTACTGCATTTGTTTAATGGTAGTTTTTCAGGCATATAAAGTGTGGAGCTATGCAACATTTCATGACAGAAGATGTTCCTAAGCTCCCACAATATGGCTGTCTTTTAGTCTTTCTTGCTGGCATATCTCTTCTTGACCAGAGACACTGCTATTGACTTATTTGTCCATTGCCTGGGAAGTCTGACCTAGTCTTGTAAATGTCAGTGCTGATAAGGCAAGAAACTGAAAAAAGAATCTTATAAGAGTAATAAACTTCCTGAGGAGCTTTGGAGGGTCTCATCAAAGTGTGCTGATTTAGGGCACACATAACAACGCATTATAAAGTTACTGTGTTACCTTTCTCCCTTGAAGCTCTCCAGTACTGTTTTGTTGGTCTACACTGCAGCATCTGATCACAGAAAGAAATAAGCATATCAGCTTACTGTGGAGTAAGCCTGACTTGCAATCTGAGAATGATTATGTGATTTATCTCATTGTTGTGACAAAATGTTTGACCTAGGAGACTTAAAGAAGATGCGTCTTTTGTTGGCTCACAGTTTAGTGGTACAGCCTGTTATGGTAGAGGAGTCATGGTATGAGGACTGGGAAGCAGATGGTCACAGTGTCTTTGTAGTCTGGCAGAGTGTGATAGGTGCTGGTACTCAGCAATCTTTCATTATTCTTATTCAATGGAAAGCTCTGAATCAAAGAAGCATGATGCCCACAGTAGGAATGAGTGTTCTCACCCACATTTACTCAATCTAAAAACTCCCTCCAGACATACCCAAAGGCTTGTCTCCTGGAAATTCTATATCCTATCAAGGTGAAGTTGAGTAAAAACCAACACAATGGTGATCATCATATTAGTCCAAAGCTGTTGAGAACTGCCCGCACTTCCCAGCCCCCACATCAAGCCCTGAATTTTCTCACTATTCCTCTTTTGCATTTATTACCTGCTTCTTCGCTGGGAGACTGTCATCTTTTTCTGTTATCTTTCTTATCCAAACCCTTTTCATTAATACCACCTGATGCACAGCCCTTAATGTTGTGCATTTATTTCATGCATATTTTATTCTAAAATTCCTTTCATTAGTACATTGTTGACAGACTGCAGTAGGCATAGACCTGCATTCATTTCATTGATTTTAAAAATCCATACATTCCTTTTCACCTCCTGTGGAAAAATAACAAAAAGTAACTTGTGAAATACCTGGCTTATTCTGAGTGGCAGTTCCATGGAAATAGAGTCTGTCATCTACCATGTTGGTAGGTAGGAAAGACATGGCATTAGGAGCAGGAAGTTTCTCAATTGTAATGAATCTAGACCTTGGAAGCAAACATAGAACAGAGAGTGGAGTGACATTCAAGTCCTTTTTTTTTTTAATACTTCTGCCCCAAATCTCCACCTTCTAAAGTTCCAAGACATTCACAAATAGCAGCAGCACCATGTGGAAATGAAATAATCCCTATGGGAGACATGTCACATTCATAATACCACAGTCACCATTCTGGTCTGTTCTAGACTGGGGTATTTTTCAAGATTAAAGATTGTGAGTATCAACACAGAAGCAGATTTAGGTAAGGCAGAATAGTATGTTACTCTAAAACTTGCTCATGTAATATGTTTTCATAGTTGAATGGAACTGGACTTAGCTGTGAATGTCAACCCACCCCCATGTATGTCTGTCTCTCTGTCTCTCTCTCCAACAGCTGTATCTCACTGTCATTGTCTAGACAATGTCATTGTCTAGAGGGTGTGTTTTAAGAAAATTTAGGAGAGGTTAGAGATGGAATGAAAACTAATCAATGAGCTCATGGTCACTGGTAACTTCAGGCAGGTGTAGAGAATCAATAGTCGTCAAATCTTGACTTCATTTCTGGTATTAAAAGTCCAGTTTTAGTAAAGAAAAAATTACATGCAAGAAGCTAATTATAAAAGCAAGTGGTCTTTAAAGCATACAGGTTGCTGTCTCTAGCAAAAGAAGAGATCAAAAGTGACAACACTGTCATTGGGCTATTACTGCCCTGTTGACCCTGGGTAGAGAGCCAGACCTTTTTTGAGAAAAGTGATCCTGCCATACTACATATGTGAGCAGTTGCCTCTAAGCCAGAGCCTAGAGCTAAAGTGTATTCTACCAGAGGTTTCAAATTTCAGACAAGGAAGCTCTGCCTATGTCATCTGCTCTGTCAAGAGACATTATCTTGTATCTTCTGGCAATTCCTTTGGTATATTGTGAAGGCTGGTACCTGATTCCTTAGGTTTGTAGAGCAATTTTTCCAGGATCCATACAAGGCATTGCTATCAAGGGGTATAAAGCTAAACTCCAGTTCCAAGTTTGAATTATCTTTTAAAGAAATCACTCATTCAATGGTATATAATGAGTGTATGTGCATATGTGTGAGTATAAGTGTGTGCACGTTTGTGTGCTTTTATATGTGTATACATGTATATATTTTTGTGTGTGTTTGTAGGTATACTTGTGCACTTGTCTGTGTGTGTGTCCATGTACCTTAGTGTATAAGTTAGCATTTCATTGAGTTAATGGAATCAAAGAGATAGATTATTTTTAAGAGAAATTTAGACTTATTTAGCTTACAGTTTTAGAACCTTGAAGTAAACACAGAATTGTGTTCTATTCAGTGGTTCTTAGGCAACCTGTTTTATGTGGTGAGTACAGTTTGAAACAGAAACCAGAAAGAGATTCATAGGATCAGAGTCAGTATCTCCTGAAAAACTCCTTAATCTCCTCTGAGAGCACTATGATATAGGACTTCAGAATTTTGTGGACAAAGCCCTCAACTCAGGAACATTATGGGTAACCACCACCAATAACAACAGTATGAGTATGCATATGAAAATACATGCCACTGTCAGCATAAGATATTTGAATATCCAGTTGTTGTGAATCTGTGTTCATAGACACAAGTATCTGTGGTAATCTATAGCTATAGGAGCCTTTCTGTGTTTACACAAATATGTATATATGAATATATATGTATAAACTTCTACATGAACAAGTATCAGGACTTATGTTTGTACATATTTGTATGTTTTTTTAAATGTGAATACTCATATGCTTGCTTGTTTTCCAGCTTTTAAATTCTCTCTCTCTCTCTCTCTCTCTCTCTCTCTCTCTCTCTCTCTCTCTCTGTGTGTGTATGTATGTATGTATAAGTTTTTTTTGTGTGTGTATGTGTATGTGTTTGTCTGTGTGTGTCTGTGTGTGTGCACAGATACACATGCATGGATTTGTAACTGTCAACACTAAGTTTTTCTTTCAGCTCTGTCAACATTTTTTTCTTTTTTCTTTTCTATTCTCTTATCTTTTCATTTCTTTATTCACTCTCTCTCTCTGTGTCTGTCTCTCTTTGTCTCTCTGTCTGTCTCTCTCTCTCTGT
>JANHMN010000009.1:177803-208176 GCA_030674055.1 Rhabdomys pumilio | reverse complement strand
GGGAGAGGGAGAGGGAGGAGAGGGAGAGGGAGAGGGAGAGGGGAGAGAAGAAAGAGAGAGGGAGGGGAAGATCTTTGTATCCTTATATGAGGTATGTTTAGTATTGCCTGGGAAAGTATGAAGGATTTTAGTTAGCAAACCTCATACAGGATCAACCAGGGTTCAACAAGTAAATATAATAAGTCTTGATAATATACTGAGATTTGTTGTTCACAATTGGAGCCTGAGCTTCTAGAGGCTGGCTAAGATGTCTTAAATTTAAGGACTGGACCAGTGAAAATCTCAAGCTATACAAACAGCAATGAGCAAGGTTTGCTGACCAAAGTTATGATGCTTTCCTCCTATGGAAAGCTAAGAGGCACCCAGTTTTTAAGGCCTACCTTTTGCTGTCACTAGGCACATACATACATCTATATTATCTTGGGTGAGATTCTTCCTTTTCTAAAGTCAATTCACTAAGGTTTTATTCATGTATAGCACCTGTGAATAACTGAGTATGGTATCTTGCTAATATAAACATGACATATTAGCAGCACATTATGTCAAATTCTCTTCATTTGTGTTTTTTCTACTAAATTTGAATCTATATGACTTAAAATTATTTATTGTAAAGACAACTATGCAGATTTGGCCAGTTCATATTCCATGTGTATATCAAGTTGGTATTTCATTGCACAGTGCACTTTAATTATTATCCAGATGTTACCTACAATCATCTAAGGAGAGAGCTTCAGTCATCAAGTCTGTGAGTGACTGTTATTTGAGTTACTTGATGTAAGAACAGCCAGGCCACTGTGGGAGGCAGCAATCCTGAGGCAGGAGTGCCTGAAATCTTTAAGAATGTAGAAGTCACGCTCAGCACAAGCAAGCAAACAAACCTCTATGTGTCCATTTTTCTTTATTCTCACCTATGGGTGTGAGAGTACTAGCTGAAGCTCCTATCTTGAATTCCTCATAGAGGTGAACCTTAACCTGGAATTGCAACCTAAAATATGTTCCTTTCTCCCCTAAGTTACTTTTTGTTAGGGTATATTACAAAACAAAACTAAACAAAACAAAACAAAAGAAGATTATTCTTACCAACCTTTTGAGAAGCAACTTGAGAGCCACAAAATGTCATAGTATATATGACAAATTCTAAGACAGTTGTCATTTCCCTAAGAGGAGCTGATCCCCATATATGAGTATATCTTTTGTTTGTGACTCTTCTTTGAGAAGTTCACACCTTGTATTCTTTGTCCTTTGATTTTTATCTTTCAAATAAGCTACTTGTACTCTAATACTGTCTTTGAGGAATTTAAATTAATGCATTAGAGTTGCAGACCAGAATTCAGAGAGTACTTACTATGATTTCCCAGCTGTGTGTCTTAGAATGAAGATTGGAACAGGGGCACATGAATACTAAGTGATAAGATAAATATTTATTAAGAGAACATGAATGATGATAGCAGTGTAACAGATCTCTGGGAAGGTTCAGAAACCTGTAGTTCTGGGCATGAGAGTCCAAGTCTCTGACCCTTAAAAAGTCATCTGTCTAATCCCCATCTTCTATATTTCTAGATATCAAGCTTGCTTCTTGTATGATTTCTCACATTCAACCATTCTTGTGAGGAAGAATTTTTAGTTTTTCAACAAATGAATTCAGATACTAAATTTTTCATGTGTATGTGTGTTCACGAATATATACTGTTTAACATACCTGTAGGTCTGTTTACAGATGGGCATGTATATGTGTGCAGAGGCCCAAAGTTGGCATTGATTGTTTTCCTTAATTGTTTTCAGCTTCCATTATCAGATTCTCTTGATGTAACCCAGGGTTCACTAATCATCTAGTCTAGTTAACTAGCTTGTCACCAGTATCTCCTCTCTCAGTCTTCCCAAGATTGAGATCACATGCCACCCTTGTGACTGACTTGCTTTCCAGTAGATTCTGTGGGCTGAATCTTTCAGGATCTCAAGCTTTTAGGACAAGAGCTTCATCAACTGAACAATCATACCAGTTCTAAAACATTAATCGTGTACCTTTGCCCCTGCTCTATACGTCAGACACAATAACATCATATATTCACTAATTGATTGAATTAGCAAGTGAACCGAGCTTGTCTTCACTCCAAAGATCATCTGTACCCTATTATTATCTCTTCAAAAGAAAGCACATGAGGCATAAGTCTAAGTCTGTAGTGTGCACAATTATAGACAAACATTTAATGACTACACAAATAGAAGAATAATCATGGAAACGCTGAGTGAAAGTGAAATATAAACAGTTTTGTGTTGCTGAGAGATTGATGCATTGGATGCAGTCTCTTCCACAGTTGGTATATTTAATGTGATAATGTGATGTTTAAACATTCAGTGTTTGCCATATGCTTGAGAGTGAGCTATAGCAACTTGACCTTCAGTACAACATTTAACACTCAACAGACAGATAACATACAGTTCCAAAAATCTGTTACTACACATTGAAGTACTACATTGTCTACCATAACTAGCATCTGTTTTGTAACATCCCAGAAGTTTGAAAGTTGCAAACTTGAATTACTCCAGCTGGCATAGGCTGGATTTTCAGGTCTTCTGGTGACTAAATAATAAGGACTTTGGAGAAAAGTAAGCTCGCCCTTCAGAATCTAAAGAATTTACTCCCAAGTATGTTGTTTCAATCAGATTGATAAGTTTTATTAGAGTATCTTCACATGGTCTCTCTTTCAGAAAAGAACATTGGATATGCAGCTGGCAGCATCACTTCAAATAAATTCCTATTGAGCAATTCACCATAAGTCAATGGAAATACAAAGGGGAAGAAAAACAGACCCTGTCTCTGGAGGACATATGAAACACCAGTGTTCTTTTATTTATTTGATTTCTTGTGTTTATATGGGTATGTGTGAATAGTGTATGCAAAATGCCCATGCACAAGTATGCATGAACTTAGTGAGGCCACAGGTCAACCTTGAGAGTCATTTCTTAGAAACAATACACTTTGATTTTGAAAGGATCTCTCACTGGGGTCTGGGATTTACAAGTATAGAGGGCTGACACGTAAGCTCCAGCAGCTCCTGTTTTTTTCTGCTCCAGAGCTGGTTCACAACTGAGCAGCACCGTCCCCCCAACTGTTTTATGCAGGTCCTCATGCTTGCACAGGAGCATTTTGCTCACTGAGTCATCTCTGAAGTCTATTGTCTTTATTCAGCCATATTCAAAAAGCATCATTCATATTTATTTTATAGTTTTAAAAAAAACTCCAAAAATAATTTGTAAAATGCCCAAAGAAAAATTGTTAATAAATAGGAAAACTTCAGTTAACTCAAGGACTGTTATTTCTTAATAATAAACCCCCAAAGGATGTGTTATATAAATTTTTAATTGAAAGAAAAGATGAAAAATAACATTTCAGGAAGTGTTTATTAAACTACCAAGTATTAATATTCACTCCTTAATAGAGCACTGTGACATTTCTAAATTTGAACATTTCATATAAATTATAAGAGAACAGTGTTCCTAGATTTTATAACCTAGCACACTTCCTAGCTTCCACTGAATTAAGAATGTCCATATACTCTTATTCTGAATGATAGGCTGACTTAAAAGTTCTAATATTTGTCAGAAGGCTTGATTTCTCAAGTATGTACATATTTGCTTTTCATTTTATGCCTGAAAAAAGGTGGTGGCTGGAGCCTCCAAAATCATTTATACACAGGAAAATAAATGCTAAAGTTTGTGAAGAATGAAACCAACATCTAGGGGGAAAAAGTCTGCAGATCTGGTAATATTTAAAGCCAAAATTTGGTACTAGGTCTAGACTGCCTAATATTAAGAGGATTTTTTTTTTTTGTTAATTTGAATTAAGAGAAACTTTGTACTTAGGCCACTTTAGATGTTTTTCCTGGCAGAAACCTTACATCCAATATAATTTCTAAAAATGGTAATTTGTGACTTTTGTTACCTATAGAATCAGACAGAAAACAAGGAAAGGTTGTGTTTCCATTTTAAACAAATATCCATACTCTAAGTTAATTGTCAGTGATAAAAATGACAAGGAGTGGTAACTTGATGCCAGGGGCCATCTATCATGGTTCTCTGGTTCAATTTCCAAGCACTATATTAAGATATATATATATATATTAGAAAATGACTGAGCAATGGGGATTTTAAAGCCAGTAGCTATTCTTCAGATTTCATTGGTCCTATTGGGAAGTCAAGGCTCCCTTCAGGAAATAGAGACACGCCTCACTATGACTAACGTTTAGCTACAGGCAAAACAGGAGACATCCAGCACATTGAGAAGCTACAAACTCATCAGAGATCGGTATCAGCAGATGATGCAGTCTCCAGATTGGAGTGATGGAGGAGCCCTGCTAATAGCACCTAAGGGCCAGTAATCCCAATAGTTAATGTGTATTCTGGTATGCACATCTTCTAACTGCTCAGCCTCAGCCTTTGTTTAGATAGCACAGCCAAGGCTCTGTGATTGTGGCATCCTTAATTAGTGATTCAAAATCACACTACATCTAAACACCATATACTGAAATCCTCTTAAATACACTTCATCTTACCAGGACATGGCCAATCGTTTTAAATATCATGTAAAAGTCTGGGGAAATGGTTCAGATGTAACTGCCATGTAAGTATAAGAACTTGAGCTCAGATGCCCAGCACCTCTATAAATGCTGGATGTGTGTCTGTTACTCTAGTACTGGGTGTGGGTGGCTATACAGAAAGATCCCTGTGACTTTGTCTGAAATAGAGGTAATTGCTGGATGTCTTAAACTGACTTTATAAAAAATATTATTGTAGTATTTATACAAATAATTAAATGTCTAAAAAGACCTGAATATTATTATATCTATAAACAAGCAAATAGAACCAAACTGGTCAGTGCCAGGTTCAGTGACTGGGTCTATTTTTAAAATTTAAGTGGCTAAGAAACACATCAGATGTTCAACCCTGGTGGCCTAAACACACACATATACACACACTGTTTGGAAGAAAAGAACAGTCAACAATGAGCAAGTGTGATTAGCTCATTAATTTGCTAGACAGTAAAAATTGCTTTTCCTTAGGAGGAAAGGAGATTGGCTCTCTGAGGGCATAGTTTGTGGGAGGTTAATGAGATTATGGAGAAAATGTTTACTAAATTCTATGAAGAACATTAAAATAGATTCTAGTTTTAGTTAGAGAACGCAGTTATTCAGCAACACATCTTTTATTATTACTGTGCTTGTCAGACATGATCATATCTGGGCTTAGCTTCCATCAGATGTGCTGAGATGTTGAGCATTTTCTCTGAGCCTCATTCATATTCTTTCACTTATGTCACTGAAGATAATGCTTCCTGTGATGGTTGTTTATGTAGATTGGCAACTTGACAAACTCTAGAGTCATCGTAGACACAAAGCTCTGTGTATGTCATGTTCTAGGTTTGGTTAGATGTAGAGTGTCATCCCACTTTAAATATTGCATTCCTGAACTGAATAATTCAGGAGAAAATCATCTGAGCACTAGCATCCATCTCTCTGCTTCTTGACTGCAGATGCAATGAATCATGGGATTCTTCTGCCAACCTCAAAGTAGAAAAATGAAAAATGAAAATTATAAAATTTCTCAGACATGTTATGAAGGTTTGTTTCCTAGGTGAATACATAGTTTCTAGGTGATAATGATGATCAGCACAGATCCTGTTCCTCTAGCTAAATCCCAACTCTGTGAATCAGTTCTTCTTCTTTAATTCAAAAGTTCTAGGAAGTTTGCAGACATCTACAGATGTTAAGGGTTGCTTCCACTTGTTTTCAGCAGTAGTTCTCTTGTAGTTACTGAATAACTATAAGAACAACTAGAGAAGGAACAATTTGACCTGGGAATCAATACCATCATAAGTTATATTTATCTACAACTTTTTCATGCACAATCCTAGACATACAGGAATAGCTTTTCCAAAGGATTTTTCCTCTAGCATTACCAGGCTAGTTTCTGAGATATATATGGCAAATTCTTGCTTTAAATAGTTTCAATGATATTTATATAAAATAAATATTACTATGTTTGAAAATATCTAGATATTTAACATTTGCATGATATTAAAGAATTCATAGATGATATTGTGGCCAGAATTTTTAAAAATACCTAAATTAAAGAAATGTCTCGTTTACTTTTTTAAATTCTTTTTTATTAATCATTTTATTCATTTACCTTTCAAATGATATTTTCTTTCCAGGTTTTCCCTCCACAAAACCCCCCATCCAATCCCCTCTTTTCCTTTCTCCTTTGCTTCTATGAGGGTGTTCCTCAACCAACTCACCCTCTACCACCTCATTTCTATTAGCATTCTCCTTCGCTGGGGCACCAAGCCTCCACAGGACCAAGGAACTCCCATCCCATTGATGTCAGATAAGGTGATCTTCTCCTACATATATATCTATAGTCATGGAACCCTCCATGTATATTCTTTGGTTGGTGGTGTAATATTTGGGAGCTCTGGGTGGCCAGTTAGTTGATAATAGTTCTTCCTATGGGGTTACAGACTCCTTAAACTCCTTCAGTTCTTCCCATAGCTCTTCCATTAGGCTTAGTACAATGGTTGGCTATGAGTATCTGCATCTGTATTTGTCAGATATTGGTAGAACCTCTCAGGGAACAGTCATACCAGGCACCTGTCATGAAATGCTTCTTGGCATCAGCAACAGTGTGGGGGTTTGATGTCTGCAGATGGGATGGATCCCTAGATGGAGAGGTCTCTGTATGACCTTTCCTTCAGTCTCTGTACCATTTTTATTTTGTTTTTTCCTTTAGAAAGCAATATTTCTGAATTAAAATTTTGAGGTGGGTATATTTCCCCATCTCTCAACTAGGAGTCATGCATATCTACTAGTGGTAGTTTCTACAGGTTCTATCTCCCCTTTGTTGCTTATTTCACCTAAAATCATCCTGTTTGGGTCCTGGGAGCATCTCCCTTCTCCGGAGTCAGAGACTTTCTAGTGGCTACTTCCACTTCTCCATCAAGCACTGCTACATATTTCTACTCAATTTCCTGACCCTCTGTATTTTCTTCTGTCCCTTTCAATATCTGATTGTGTTCCTCTATTTTCCCTGCCTGTACCTTCTCCCATCCAGACCCCTCCCTCCCTCTACCTTCTAAGATTGTTTTATTCTCCACTCTAGGTAGGATTGGAGCATCTACAGTTTGGTCTTCCTTCTTCTTAAGCTCCATATATTTGTGGGTTGAATTGTGGGTTTTCTTAGCTTTTGGGCTAATATCGACTTATCAGTGGGTACATACCATGTGTCTTCTTTAGTGACTAGGTTACCTCACTCAGGATGATATTTTCTGGTTTCATCCAGAAATTTCATGAAGTCATTGTTTTTTAATAGCTGAGTAGTATTTCATTGTATAAATGTACCACATTTTCTATATCCATTCCTCTGTTGAAGGACATCTGAGTTCTTTCCAGATTCTGGCTATTATAAAGAAGGCAGATATAAACACAGTAGAACATGTGTTCTTGTTATGTATTGGAGCAACTTTTGTGTATATTCCCAATAGTTGTAGAACAGAGTCTTTGGGTAAAAATATTTCCAATTTTCCAAAGAACTGCCAGATTGATTTCCAGTGTGACTTTACCAGCTGCAGTCCCACTAGCAATGAAGGAGTGTTGCTCTTTCTTTACATCCTCACCAGCATCTGCTGTCACCTGCATTTTTGATCTTAGCTTTTCTGATTGGAGTGAGGTAGAATATCAAGGTCATATTGATTTTCATTTCCCTGACAACTAAGGATGTTGAACATTTTTTAAGTGCTTCTCAGCCATTTGGGATTCCTCATTTGAGGATTCTTTGTTTAGTTCTGTACCCCATTTTTAATAGGGTTATTTGGTTCTCTGGAATCTATCTTCTTGAGTTCTTTGTATATTTTGGACAATAGCCCTCTCTTGGATATAGTACTGTTAAAGATCTATTCTCAAGCTGTGACTTACCATTTTGTCCTATTGATAGTGTCATTTGCCTTACAGAAGGTTTTCAATTTTATGAAATCCCATTTTTCTATAGTTGATCTTAGAATCTGAGCCATTGATGTTCTGTTCAGGAAAATTTTTTTCTGTGCAAATGTATACAAGGCTCTTCCCCACTTTCTCATCTATTAGATTTGGTATATCTGGTTTTAAGTGAAGAACCTTGATCCTCTTGGACTTGAGCTTTGTACAAAAAGATAAGAATGGATCAATTTTCATTATTCTACATACTGAATGCCTTTTGAACCAGCATCATTTGATGAAAATGCTCTTCTACTGGATGGTTTTGGTTTCTTTCTCAAAGATCAAGTGACCATAGGTGTGTGGGTTTAAACTTAGGTCTTCAATTCTACTCCATTGGTCTACCTGCCTGTCTCTGTACCAATACAATGTGGTTTTCATCACTATTACACTGTAGTACAACTTGAAGTCAGGAATGTAGATTCCCTAAGAAATTTTTTTAATGTTGAGAATAGTTTTTGCTATCCTGTTTTTTTTTTTTTTTATTCCAGTTGAATTTGAGAATTTCTCTTTCTATCTCCACTATCTCCAGGCAGACTTTAGTTTGAATTTTGATGGGGATTGCATTGAATTTGTAGATTCCTTTCCATAAGAAGGCCACTTTTACTATGTTATTTAGGCAATCCATGAGCACAGGAGATCTTTCCATCTTATGAAATTATCTTTGATTTCTATCTTTAGAGAGTTGAAGTTTTTTTTTTTTTCCTAAATGATTTAAGCTTTATTTTGAGACTGTATTTACCATTTGGGGGGGTTGTTTATTTACATTTCAAATGTTATCCATTTACCAGTTTCCTCTCTGAAATCTCCCTATCCCAACTTCCTTCCTCCTGCATCTATGAGAGTGTTCCCCTACCCACCCACCCACTCCTGCCTCCCTTCCTTGACATTCCACTACACTGGGGCATCAACTATTCACAGGACTAAGTCCCTCTCCTCCCACTGATGTACAACAAGGCCATCCTCTGCTGAATATGTGGCTAGAGCCATGGGTCCCTACATATGTACTCCTTGGCTGGTGGTTTAGTCCTTGGGAGCTCTTAGGTGTCTGGTTGGTTGATATTGTTGTTCTTCCTATGGGGTTACAAACTCTTTCAGCTCCTTTAGTCCTTTCTCAAACTCCTCCATTGAGGACCCTGTGCTCAGTTCAATGGTTGACTGTGAGCATTTGCCTCTGTTTCTGCCAGGCTCTGGTAGAGCCTCTCAGGAAACAAATATATCAGTGTACTGTCATGAAGCATGACTTGGCATCCGCAATAGTGTCTGGGTTTGGTGTTTATATATGGGATTGATCCCCAGGTGGGACAGTCTCTTGATGGCATCCAGGTCCACTCAAGAGCCCTGCCCCCCACAGAACTTCAGACTGAGTGAGAACTCCCCACAGCATTGCAGAGTGAACTCAGTCAAAAGTCCCATGCTTCTGCTTCTCCCTGGAGCTGCGCCTCCCTGAGCCACTTGGGGCAGAAGACACATGGGAACCACAACTGCTCAATAGGATCCTGCCCACACACAAGCTAACAGCCCTACAGGTGGTGGAGGATATGGACAGAGCCAGCTCCAAGAGTACCTCCCACTAGGGCCCACAAAGAACCTCTCCACAGAACTCAAGGACAGTGCTCCCACAAATCTAGCAGAGACAATGCCATCTCCTGGAACCTGCCTGGGACATCAAGCTGCCTTCCAGACACCCCATCTGACTGAAGACTCCTGAGACACATGCTGAGATCCTGAGACACATGCTGAGACCCAGAGACACACGCTGAGTCCTACAGAGGACAGATCCAGACTTTCCAGCTACAGATGAACTCTCTTGTCAAAGTCAAATAGCTAAAAATTACATGTTAGTAAGGAAAACATAATGTCTATCTAGATTAATCAGATGTTACTACCCTCAAACTGTTCAACCTGTAATTAATTGTTTCAATGATCCCTTGCATTCCCAGCCCCCACACTCAACTCCCCTTACCCTGTGACTTGATTGTGCTACCCCCTCCAGCCTGCATAGTGTTTTCTTTTAACTTCCTCATCCAATATTTTCACTACAAATGACAGTCACTCCAGTTACATGCTGGGTGATTAGCTCATGTGTGTGGGTGCGGATCCTTTTGGGTGCTTGTGCTTCCTGAGTGTCTTCTGACCCAGGTGGCTCAGAGAGGTGCGGCTTAGGGGAGAGACTGAAGCATGGACTTTTGACTGAGTTCACTCTGCATGGCACTTGGTGGATGCTGTGCGGCTCCACCCAAGCACAGGAAGTTCTTACTCAGTCTGAAGTTCTGCTGGGGGGCAGGGCTCTTGAGTGGACCTGGAGGCCAATGGTCTCCATTTGGGGCTCCCAGATGCTGCTGGGGGGGGCCTCAGATGAACAGAGACATGAAAGGAATGAGAGGGAAAAGAGAGGCCCCAACAGCACCCCACAGGAAGCATCAGCTTGGCTGAATCAAGGCTCAGCTAGCTTGATTGAATTGGCAGTCTTCGTAGCTGGAATACAGAGAAGTCCTCCATTGGAGATTAGACTGCAGAGGCAGTGGCAACGGCTCATTAAAGGCCTTCTCCATGGTTCCCCAGAGAAGAAAAGACACAAGGCCCCAAAAGACATGAGGAAGTCCATGGGTTTTAAAGGGTTTAATGTCATGGCAGGGAGTAGATGAATCTGGCTGCACCCCCACAAAACTCAGGGCAGACAGGAGTTAAATAGGGAGGGAGGAGGGTCTAAGAAGAAATGCTTAATTGGCTACACTCTCTGGCCTTTAGGTATCTCATTAATATAGAAATCTCTCTAGGGCCTGAGGCCTGTAGTCACGTCCTCTGACTGTGGAGGGGCACAGACCTCTCTTTGGGAAGGGCTGTATTGCCCTAAGTGACTAAAAAGCCTGGGTCAATGGAGGTCTTTGGCCACATGTCAAGAGTCTGGAATCTGGGAGCATGGCAAAATGTATTTGGTCCCTTGAAGGGTCTCCGCCCATTTCTAGCCAGTGTTCTACCAGAAACCAAGCCATCCTTTCATGGTCCCACAAACTATTGTCATGTTTCTTGGGATACAAGCTCTTACACTTGGGTTGTGATCCCTTTACTGATTCAACCATTTCCCAAGCCATTCTTTTATTACTCTATTTTATTCTTGTGATGCCTGGAACTATAAGATCACTACAGTCAAGTCTAAGACTGGAATAGTCTCAGAGGGACCACCCTGAAGTCCTTTGTTCAGAGCTACCCATTAATGTGGGCACATTGCTATGTGAAAGAATTAATCATTGTTTAGATTTATACACTGGTCTGTGAAGTCCAAGTTCAGTACAGTGATTGTAGCTCATTTTAGCCCTATTCAGAGAACTGCTACTTGGACATTCAATTCTTTAATTTTATTCATATACTAGTAAAAATTCAGAAATGGAAATAAATGAGTTCATGACCCTCACTTAGCTTTGAATCTATGTTAAATCAATAAAAAATGCCCTGGGAGGAGGAAATCTTTTTGTATCTTCAATCCAAAGGAATAGATTCTATAGCCATGTTTAAATATTAGCATAAACCTTCAATATTAATTTCTCTGTGAAAAATATTCTTAAAAAGATATTCCTGAGGGTATGATAACAAGAAATTTAAAATTTAGTCATGGTGCTAAAGTCTTTGCAATTCTACATTCACTATCTTTTATCCACAGAGGTGCCATTCTATTATGGTTGTTGCCAGGCAACCGATTAACATGTGTTCAATTATTCAGACAGTGAAATTGTTAAGCTGAAGTAATGGATTCTCAAATAGTACCTTTTACATTTTTAAGTTATAATTACATAATTTCCCCCTTCCCATTTCTCCCTCTAAAACCTTCAATATAACCCATTTTGCTGACTTTTAAATTCGTGGCCTTGTTTTTTATTAGTTGTTGTTATGTGTGTACAAATATATATTCTTAGATACATAAATACACTCTACTCAATCTGTACAATGTTACTTGTATGGATTTTCATAGCTTACCAGTTGGTTTTCGTTTTGGATAACCAATTGATATGTTCTTTTTGAGAAAGGGTATTTCTTTTGGTCTCCACATTTCTTAGTTCCCTGTAGTTCAATGTATAGTATTATGGAGTTTTGGGCTTAACCTTATCTACTTTAGCATGTCTATTTCTGTCATTGTTAAGCTCATGTTTAGGCAGTCATGTTCTGAAACTTTATTGTAGAAACTTTCTACCTAACTTCTGTTTTCTCCTGTTTGCTATCCTATATTATATCCCATCTATTTATTCATCTACCATTTATCATCTCTTTTTCTACTTATATATCATTTGTCTATTGATACATGTTTATATATCTAATTTTAATAAACAATTTTATGTATTTAAGACTTATGAAAGGCCTACTATAGTCTAGGCCTTATGCAAAACTGATGCCTTTAAACACCTAAAATGTTTACTGATGAATTTCTATGATCAAAGATTTGTATTTTTATAGAAATGTCATAATTTCTTCATATAAATTATTAAATATAATCATACATATACATGAACCAATAAACATGCACACTTACATAGACAAACATACATATATACATACATACATACACACACACATACACACACACACACACATACATACATACTCACATGTGTGTATATGTGTGTGTGAGTGTGTAGGTATTGGGGAGGAATAAGGGGAGATTAGAGGTATACAAATATTATGAGTTGGGCATAGGAAGTTGGAAGTTCAACCATTAAGAAGAAGCCTAACCTGATTCCTGATGAAAGGGCGTTATACCTGACACATTTGCCATGCTATCTGTGAAAGAGCCCTTCTTGTAAGCACCTAAAGACTCTATGCATCCTTCCTTACTTGAAAAGTATTTCAAATCATTATAAAGAGAGGAGGCAGTGGCATTTATCAATCAGACCTACCTAACTCCCTAAATTCCAAATACAGTGTTCGTTTAGCTTTATGTCAAAGAAGGTTCAAGATATTGGAGATAAATGTTCTATGCTCAGTCTTGGAAGAGCTCCAAAGAAACCAATGAAGTTTTAGAAAAAAAAAACATAACTTCTTTCATAAAGAAAAGTTACACATGACATGTCATTAGGATGAAGGTAAAATTAAAAATCCATGTTTTTCATTGGCCAGACTGAAAGCATTTTAGATATACTGATATATGTTTTATCATAAGGCTACATACCATTAATATTAGGAAGTCTTTTTTCCCATTATTACCTTTTATGAGGGTTAAGGAAAATCTTACTCTCATTTGGAGAGCTGGGTTCTAGTTGCTTGTATTCTCTGCTCATGTCTTCATTTACAAGAGTTCATCTTACTTATACCTTATCCTGGTACAACACTTTACTTTTACAAGTCAGTGTGATGTGACCCTACCTGGCTTGTTCTATGACATTTAAGGGATTCAAGTATTATACATGACTTTTGACATATAGAAAATATGACATTACATTCCAAAGCAGAATCATATGTTGGACTTTTTTTGTACTTTTTAAAATAATTATACATTTTAGTAAAACTGCCTGAATAGTTCTCCTGGAATAGATATGTGATGCTTTCCATGTCAAAACTTGCAACCTGACTATTGTGCATTCAAGTTAAGATTGGCTTCAAACAACTTTCTTTGGCTTTTCAAGTCTTATGTAATATTGATAAGTAAATGTGAAGATTTATGAATTCCCAAAGAAGGAGCTGGAGAGATGGTGATTAGAATTTGTTGCTCTTCCAGAGGATCCCCAGTTCAGTCTAAAGCACGCAGGTTTGATGGTTCACAACCAATGTAAGAAATATGATGCCTTCTTCACTTCTCTGAGAACACAGACGCTAACATGGTGGTATTCATTCAGAACACACACACACACACACACACACACACACACACACACACACCATGAATCAAAATAATAACAATAAAATCTTTAGAATGCCTGAAGAAGTTAGTCCTTAGTAACTTATCAATTGAATCATTAAACATTTGAGTAACATTTATTCAATGGCAAATAATTATAAGGTGAAAATTTCCAACAAGTATATCACCTCTTGCATTTCAATTCTTCAGTACATTGAAGGTATATTGAAATTAGACAAAGGAATTTGGAACTGACATATAATAGAAACAATAAAGATAATTGTGTGTCTCATACTACATCATTAATAACATGCATTAACTATGAAAAGACATTAATCAAAACTCAAAATTTTGATGCTAGAGATTAAGTTCCAGATTTCTTTTGTATGTATGTGATTACAGTAATTAAAATATTTTGCAAGTGATTTGTGTTGGGAAACACCTCTCATCTCAACACCTGGGCAAGTGTGGCCAGGGAATTCTGTTTCAAGCTAGTCTGAAATGTCTACTGAGACATTTTCTGAAATAAACAAACAAATCAATAAATAGAGCCACAAAGAGAATGTTCTATTCATTTGGAAAGAATTGAAAGAATATATTTTAGGTGTTCTTATAATTGGACAAAGAGGGGAGTGTAATATATGAACATAATCATTTATATTGTGTATGTGCTGGCAAACAGGCACATGAAGGACAGAGAAGAATAGTGATTCTTATACATTATATTTATCCACCACCTACCCTTGAGAAAGTCAGTCACTGAACCAAAGGCTTGACATTTATACTGTACTGACTCTCCTGGGAGCTCCCAGGATCTGTCAACATAAATCCCCCAAATTCTGGTGTTACAGGCACAGGCTGTTATGTCCAACTTCTTTTATGTGAGTTTTGGGAATTCAAAAACAACTCTTCAATAATGTGTAATAGACACACATATCTACAAAACTATTCCAACCATAATGAAGATATTAAATAGCTTCATTTTGCTACTCCATAATATGTAATTATATTATGGTGGGCAACGTAAGTATTTATAAGAGCATGTAAGCAAATATAATAGCTGCCAAAAATGTACTTATGAAACCCAGCCAAAATTTAGAAGTCATTTTTTTTTTATTTCCCCAATCTTTGTGGCAGGTACAATGGCAATTGGTTAATAGTGGGCAAAATCAAAGCTTGGAAATATGGAAGGCAAGTTATATGTATAATAGCAAACTTCACGTGCTAAGGTTCACCCAGTGTTCTCCCTATGTTGGATCAGTTGCTTCACCATTAGCACTTCAGAGCTTTAGGTGGAACCTGAAGGGAATGAGAACCTGTTATTTCATAGTATATGAAGTATTTTTCAGAGAGATAAACTTACTCTATTTATAGTAAGACAGTTAGAAATGCAGGTTCCTTTAATTCTTTGTAGATTTCTGTGTTTCCAATAGTAGCACATGTGCTATGGAAAAAAAACCTCATGGTTCTTCTTGATTCAGTAGAAGTCATGTATACTTGGAAATATTGAGAACAGAGCATGAAAATGTTATATTTTGATGACATATTTTAGAACTCCATGCTTGTGAGAAGGAACTTTTATCTATTAAACTGTCCTTGGATTTTGGTTTCCCAGGTCATGACTTCAAATAGTTCTCTACTAGCTACATCTGAGTCTAAATATATTACAAAATATATTGAACCACTAATGCAGATCCCTGTGAAATGTGAAATAGCCTTCAAATATTTGAGTTGTTTTAATGTTTTAAAATTTTAAATATTTTATGTAAAACTATTTGTAAAACTATATATTATTTATGTAAAACTATATGTAAAACTTTCACTTATTTGGAAGAAGTTGTTAATCTTTACTACTCACAAGTTTAAAATCCAATGAGAGATTAAAATTTTTAAAATTGTCTTTTGTGGAGTTTTTTTGTCTTTGTTTTTGTTTTACTATTCACTTTTGTAAGTATCAAATATATTTCTACCATACTGTCTTTATATCTTTTCCTTAATGCTGCTAGCCAAATACATGCTTAGAGTTCAAGGAATTCACTATTTGAACATAAATTATAATGTATTCTAGTAGATAAGAAAATTCCTGTACCTCTTTCCAAAACTAAGAGGCTTCTTATAACAAAATAATCAGATGAGCCATCTAATTATGTTGAAACTATTATACATTAACAAAATATAGTTCATTATGCACTGTACTTTATGTAATTGCATAAATCATAGCAATTTTATCAAATGACCCTCTTTAAGAAAAATAATGAAATGTCTTGACAAAAATGAGACATTTGATCTTGCTGTGAAACCCAAATTATTGCATCTTTATTCTTTATAAAGATTCAAAAATACTTCAGCAATTTGAATATGTAATAGGAAAAAGTGATCTCCCAAGTTACTGTCTAATCAGTACTATGCTCAGAAGTGATACAGTTAGAAATGTTTACTCACTCAGTTTATACAGCTTCCTAGAGACACATCTAAGTGATACATCTCTGGGAGATCTGCATTCATTTCTAATCCCATTGATCCTTATTATTTTCTATTCTTACAATTGTAAATTAAATATTGTAATGAATATTGTGATTTGATTGTGTTAATCATCTGTATCCATAGAAAAATATTGATGGGAACAGAGATAAAAAATCTTTCAAATATCTAGAGTTTTAGTAGAGTATGATAGAGCTACATTTATTCTTTCTATGGTTCATAAAATTCATGAATGAAAAATCTGAAGCCTGAAACATTTTTTTCAAAGAAGAGATAACCATAGCCCTTTTCTATGAGATATAATTGAATGATATATTGATGCCTGCAGTAAATATATAGTTAAGAAGAAGAGAGAGAGATAAGAAGTTTCCATATTTAAAGAATAACAAGGGAGTTTTAGCCATTTTAGTTAATAATCAATAAAATCATACAAAGTGTTTTTTAAAAAGATGACTTGTGATTCTTTTTATTCATTGCAGATACTCTTGTGTTGGATCCAGAAGTTGCTAAAGCAAACACATTGGGTTTTGTTGGATGCCTTTCTTCAGTCCAATACAATCATATACCACCATTGAAGGCAGCCCTCCGCCATGCCAATATTTCACCTGTGACTGTCCAAGGGACCTTGACAGAGTCCAGCTGTGACTCCATGGCAGACTCTGATGTGACTGGGGTGACTACTGTTTATTCTTCATCAGGTACTTTACAGAGGATGCTCTCTTAAATTTCCATCACTAACAACACTTCTGCTATTTTATAGATCTATAGGATTGTCCAACAGCACTCAGCACTTTGACTTGCATAATTATAGGTGGTTATGAATTCTAACTGACTTCTTATGGGTCATATTTATATTTACAAAACACTCTAAAAGAATGAAATTAAGAAAGAAAAGTTTATTCTGCTTCAAGGTTTAAGTGTCCAGTTCATCACAGATGATAGGAATTTGAAGTAGATGGTTATGTAACACTAATAATCAAGAAGTGAAGAATAATATCTATGTGCCAGTATTCAAATCATTTTCTATTTATGCAATTTAGGATCCCATCCAGGGAGTGATGAAAATCAAATTGGGCAGATCTTCTTACCTCAGTTATGAAATAAAGATAAGGCCCCATGCATTCCTAGGGACCTGTCTCCTAGGTGATTCAAGATTCTGTCAAATTAACTATTAACACTAACCATCCCACAAATAATGGTGAAGAGAAATAGACAATAGAAGGTTGTGAGTACTAGAGTAGCAATTACTTTAATTAATAATAAATTTTAAGTATGACATTTAACAATATTTAGATGATATATGTTTAACTTATTAAAATTAATAATTAACACATTAATAATAAAATTAACTACACATATGTTTAATATAATTCCAGTTTCAGGTAATGAGCAGTTATAATTAGTGTGTCGTTCTGGGTAGTACATATCATCCATTTATTCATAAGTATATGTATATTTGTGCATTACTGTTGTTTAAGTAGAAACTAAAGAGTATTTAGGGGGCATGAAAACATCAGAAAGGAGACTTACATAATACTAGCTTCAATACTGTGCTCTAGCTTTTTGGACCAACTATTAACAAAATTATAGAAATGTAAAGTATAAAATGTCATACTTTGAATGTATTATGTAAGTATTATTTTTATTACATTTGTTGGAAGCAGATAGGGAAAGGCTTAATAGCTCAAACTGTTGTTGTACAATCATGAGGACCTGACTTACAATTTCCAGCACCCACATAAAAACTATGTGTGGCAGTGAGTACTTGTAATCCAACTCCCTGGCCAATAACCTCTTGGAATTAGTGAGCTCACTGTCTTCAAAAAGACAGTAAAAAATGATTAAAGGAAACACCAGAAATTAATCTTTGACCTCAATGCTGACTCTTATAAAATAACACACTTGCCTAAATGCATGCATATTCACATATAAACATAAATAAATATGTACATAAACAAATTGATATATAAATGCATATTTTGTACATAGTTTTACCTATTTATACTATGTGTGCTTGTCTATCTAATTAGGACATTTGATCATAAAATCATATTTGTTCATTTTATGATTTGTTTATTCATGATAAATTTTGTTTTCTTTAACCAACCAAGCCCAAGCTACTGACAAGTATCATTATGCTCTGCAATCAGGTTTTTGTTTCTTTATTATGAGTGACATATTCCACTTGATATGACATTTGTTTTGTCCACATTGTTTTAGAATGAACAGATCGACTTTTTTATGGCTAAGTAATATTCCAGTGTATGTTGGTATGTGTATGTATGTGTATGTATGTTTGCATGTATATGTGTATGTATGTGTGTGTGTGTACTTATTCATGCATATCTATCATCAATCTATCAAACATCTTTCTCACTTACATAAATAAGCAGGGAGTTTAGGTAGCAACAGAAAGTATTAAGAGAATATAGGGCTTAAGGTTTGGGTTGTGTCTTTTGTGTGAAGAATTGGATCTTTTGAAAAACTTTGATCAAACGTGTGCTACGTAGATTATTTCAAGATGTATGGTGTTTAGAGGAGAGAACACATTGTCTTGGGGAGGGTAAGTTAAATAACAAGCTTGTTGGGGATGAAGACTGTAGACTTGCATTTTCTGTGTGTGAAAGACATTTTTGTATTGTGTAGTATTTATTGTCCCTAGGAATCAATTAGCATAGCATTGTGTGACACTATTTCTGAGAAAATGTGAAGAAATATCTACTTATCTCAGATCAAGAACTGGTGACAGACCAAAGCTAAGATACTACCAAATTTCAATTTGATGAACCAGTGAGTTTTATTCATGCTATTTACAGGGATATGGTCGATTGATTACTCACAGGAATAAAAATGACTCAAAAAGATTTATCTCCAAAGTCTAACCCAGCATGGGTGATAGCTTATATAAGCTGACAAAGGGAATCTGCAAAATTTGTAGTTCAACAGTTCAGACAAGGTCTCTCCCAGGAAGTCTTGCTAATCTCTGCCCAGCAGCTTTGGTTGTTTGAGAACCTTCCAGGTAGCTTGACTGATATTAGAGCATCATTAATCAGTCTTATATAAGCTTGTGGAAGGAGAAAACTACTGCTTCTTGTCTGTTTCAGCAAATTCCTGGAGTTACTCTACTGTTTACTTCCAGAAGCTTAAGAAATTGTCCTTTTGAACATTCTGACTCTTTAAGTCTTCTTGTAGGGGGAATGTATCCATTACATGAAAATTGTTTCATACCTGGGAAATATATCTATACCCTGGACAATAAGATATCCAAATGAGTCAGAAAACTCAGGAAAAAAATTAATTTATTAGTTTTCTGCATTAACTTTGATAGATCACTCTTCAGCTACAGAGTAGTACCACATATAAAAAAATTAATGATCGCTTTGAATTTTGTTGGAATTACTCTTTGACACACTCAAATAAAGATTATTTTCAAAGGAAATGTATAAGTATTGTTATATATTTCTGGTGAGATCTAGCATAGTACTGAGTGAAAACTCTGCCTTGCTTATTCAGCAACCAATGTCTAGTATTATACATAAAAATGGGAGTTTTTATACAACATATATGCAAATATGTATATTCAGATAGTATTAAAGTTTTGACAGATAAATGGTAGCTAGATGACTAGATAGGTAGATAGATGGTAGGTAAATGATGAGTATGGAGAGACATATCTATGCATTTACATTAAGCCATTTATTTTTGGAGAAGGAAAAGTTAAAACTAAGATCTGATTTTCAAATATCATTAAATCAAGATCAACAATGAAGTGCAAATGCTCTTGAAATATATCACCAGTGTGATGAATGTTACTTTGAAGAACATGATCACCAAACATACTTCGGAATCTATAATCTTATTAGATCTGATGTTTTCTTTCTTTTCTTTTTTCTTTTCTATTTTATTGGATATTTTATTTACATTTCAGATGCCACCCCCTTTCCCCATTTCCACTCCCTAGAAAACACCTATCCCATGCCCCCTTTTCTATTTTGCTTTTATACAATTTTTTAAATGTTAATCAAAGGCTTTATAAGTATGGTAATGCTCAATCAGAAGTGTAACCCAATACCCAACCTAGATATGTAAACTATCTTTGACTTGTGGAGACACGTGAACTTCTGCCTCCATGCCCCCTCTCTCTTTCTCTCTCTTTCTCTCTCTCATTACTTAGCTTCTCATCTACTTCATCTTCTCCTCTCCTTACTCCATCTTTTCCTCTCGGTGCTTCTTCCCCCTTACCTCCTCCTACATATCACCCTTCCTGTTAAAACAAAACTTTTCTCTCAAAATACAATTAGAGCATAATTATTCCTATTTGTACCAGTGAGGTACAAGATAGTCTTAATACCCAGTCCATCCTTTTGTTGACTAACCAGAACCTCTGTCGTGTCTCTTGACTAAAACACTTAGTTTTGAACCTGGCTTTTTCTTGGCTTTAGAATGAATGTCAGCTGAAAACCATCCACTCAGATCTTTTCTCTCAAGGTAAATAGCCAGGATTGGCTATGAGACTATAGGTCTTCTACGCCATCAGAAATCCAGAATGACTAAGTTAACTGAAGTTATGGGAAGCACTAAGCACAGCTTCTAAAACTTAGCCAATTTATAGAGACCGCTGAACACCTGGACAGCCCCTATACTACCGAACGTTGGAGCATCAAATCTTCAGCCTTCTGGCCCAAACTCATCTGACAGACTTTAGTGATGCAGAATTATTAAGGGCTGATTACTCTGTCTAGGCAGATATAATCAGTCGACTATTCTGCAAGTGTGTCCTTTTCTGGACAGTAATTTGTCTGTAGATGGAGAGAGGCAATTCTTGCCTAGTGGCTGTCTCACCACAACTGGAGTAACTCCAAGGATACTCAATTTCTTCTTAGAATCCAAGACAGGAAGCTGTCAGGAGCAGACAAGTCTCTAATCAAAGTGAACATTAATATAGAAATATTTGTGACATCAATTCTATGGATTTCTGATGTTTTTAAATCCAACTATCCATGTAAGGTAACAATAAACACAAAGTCATGAATTTGCTATAGTCTCTTAACTCACAGGCTAACCATCCCAAATAAGTTAAAAAGGTGAAAGAAGGACTGGGTTTAAGCCTTGTATTTCTAAATGTGTTATACAGGCACAATGCCCATGAGAGTATCAATATTCATTTCACTTTCATATCAATAAGAAGCTCAAACCAATGAAAACCTTAACTTTGAAATCCAAGTGAATTTTGTACCATTTAAGAAATTATAACTTCATCTTGATACTAATTATACAGATTTCTACCAATAGGTTATGGCTATGCCATAAATCCTAGCTAATCCTCCCTGTTCCAACAAAACCACTACTTTTCCCCAGAAAGACAGCCCAATATTAACCATCTTAGTCCCCAAGCCCAGGGAATAGGGGCGCTGACTCTTCTTTAACTTCTTCAAGCTGATTACGGGCATTGAGATATTAGAAGAGGGGTGGGGGGAAGAGTAAATTGATAAGCCTCTGATGCTGTGTCTTCACTGCATCCAAATGGAATTCCCTGACACTGGAGGTTTGAATATGTCTGCTCATTTTGCTTGATGAGTAGATACACCAAGGCTGTGTATTCTGCAATACACAATTCTCTGGACTAGTTTTAGTATCAAGAAAAAAAAAATTTTTTTCCTAGAGGGCTGACATTTTTTTTAAAGATGTTGGTTCTAACAACTTTTCACCCCTTTATGTTGTTGGTTATAATATTTACATTTCAAGTTTTATCCTCTTATCCCATTTCCCCCACCACTCAGGAACCCCTTATCCCATTTCCCCTCCTTATATCCCTTCTGAGGCTGTGCCTGCACCTACCCCCCCACCCCGACTACCCCGTCCTCACCCTCATATTCCCCCCAATTCTGTGTTCGTTTTTCATGGGACCAAGGATCTCCTCTTCCAGCTATGCCCAACAAGGCTGCCCTCCCCTATGTATACCACTAGAGTCATAGGTCCCTTCCTATGTGCTCCCAGGCTGGTAGTTTAGACTCTGGGGGGCTCTGGTTGTTTGGTATTGTTGCTTTCCTCTTGGGGTCACAAACACTTCCTGCTCCTTCAGTCTTCTAAGTTCTCCATTGGGAAACCCTTGATAATATCAGTAGTTAGCTGTGAGCATCATCCTCTGAATGTGTCAATCTCTGGCAGATCTCTAAGGAGACAGCTATATCATGTTCTTGACAGCCATCCACATCAGTGTCTAGCTTAGGTGACAGTATATGAGATCGATGCCCAGGTGGAATGGTCTCCTGATGGCTTCTCCTTCAGTTTCTGTCCCATGTTTTGTTTCCATAATTACTCCCTTGAGTATTTTTGTTACTGATTCTAAGTAGAACTGAGGCGTCCCCTCTTGGTCTTTCTTCATGAGCTTCATGTGGTCTGTGGGTTGAGTCTTCACTATTCTAAGTTTTCAGGCTAACATCTACTTAACAGTGAGTTTGTGACTATTGTGAAGGGTGTCATTACCCTAATTTCTTTCTCAGCCTGTTTATCTTTTGAATATAGGAAGGCTACTGATTTTTTTGAGTTGATTTTATATCCAGCCACTTTACTGAAGTTGTTTATCAGGTTTAAGAGTTCTCTGGTGGAAATTTTAGGATCACTTAAGTATACTATTATATCATCTGCAAATAGAGAAATTTTGACTTTTTCCTTTCCTATTTGTATCCCTTTGACTTCCTTTTGTTGTCTAATCACTCTAGCTAGGACTTCCAGTACTATTTTGAATAGGTAGGCTGAGAGTGGATAGCCTTGTCTAGTCCCTGATCTTAGTGGGATTGCTTCAAGTTTCTCTCCATTTAGTTTGATGTTGGCTACTGACTAGCTGTATATTGCTTTTACTATGTTTAGGTATGGACCTTGAATTCCTGCTCTTTCCAGGACTTTTAACATGAAGGGATGTTGAATTTTGTCAAATGCTTTCTCAGCATCTAGTGAGATGATCATGTGCTGTTTTTTCTTTAAGTTTATTTATGTAGTTGATTACATTGATGGATATTTGAATACTGAACCAACCCTGCATTCCTGGGATAAAACCTATTTGATCATGATGGATGATTGCTTTGATGTGTTCTTGGATTCGGTTTGTGAGAATTTTATTGAGTATTTTTGCATCAATATTCATAAGAGAGATTGGTCTGTAGTTCTCTTTCTTTGCTGGGTCTTTGTAAGGCTTTTGTATGAGTGTAATTGTAGCTTCATAGAACTACTTGGGTATTGTTCCTTCTGTTGCTCTTCTGTTGAATATTTTGAAGAGAATTGGTATTAGGTCTTTGTGGAAGGTCTGGTAGAATTCTGCACTAAAACCATCTGGCACCGGACTTTTTTGGTGTGGAAATTTTTAATGACTGCTTTTATTTTTTTAGGGTTTATGCAACTGTTTACATGGTTTTTCTGCTCCTCATTTAACTTTGGTACCTGGTATCTATCTAGAAAACTGTCCATTTCATCCAGACTTTCGAATTTTGTTGAGTATAGGCCTTTGTAGTAGGATCTAATGATTTTTTTAATTTCGTTTGTTTCTGTTGTTATGTCTCTCTTTTCAGTTCTGATTTTATTGATTTGAGTGCTGTCTCTGCGCCCTTTGGTTAGTCTGGCTAACGGTTTGTCTATCTTGTTGATTTTCTCAAAGAACCAGCTCCTGGTTTTGTTGATATTTTGTATAGTTCTTTTTGTTTCAACTTGGTTGATTTTGGCCCTAAGTTTCATTATTTCCTGCCATCTATTTCTCTTGGGTTTATTAGCTTCTTTTTGTTCGAATGCTTTCAGGTGTGCTGTCAAGTTGTTAATATATGCTCTTTCCATTTTCTTTTTGTGGGCACTTAGAGCTATGATTTTTCCTCTCAGTACTGCTTTCATGGAGTCCCACAAATTTTGATATGATGTGTCCTCATTTTCATTTAAATCTAAAAAGTCTTTAATTTCTTTCTTTATTTCTTCTTTGACCAAGTTATCATTGAGTAGAGCATTGTTTAGTTTCCACGTGTATGTGGGCTTTCTGTTGTTTTTGTCCCTGTCAAATAGGAGTCTTAGTCCATGGTGGTCTGATAGGGTATAAGGGATTATTTCAATCTGTTTGTATCTGTTGATGCCTGTTTTGTGACCAATTATATGGTCTATTTTGGAGAAGGTACCATGAGGTGCTGATAAAAAGGTATATTCTTTTGTTTTAGGATGAAAAGTTCTATAGATGTCAGTTAAGTCCAATTGGTTCATAACTTCTGTTAGTTTCATTGTGTCTCAGTTTAGTTTCTGTTTCCACAATCTGTCCATAGCTGAGAGTGGGGTGTTGAAATTTCCCACTATTATTGTGTGAAGTGCAATGCATGCTTTAAGCTTTAGTAAAGTTTCTTTTATGTATGTGGGTTCCCTTGCATTTGGGGCATAGATGTTCAGAATTGCAAGTTCCTCTGGGGACAGTTTTCCTTTGATGAATATGAAGTGACATTCTTTGTCTTTTTTGATTACTTTTGGTTGAAAATTGATTTTAGTTGATATTAGAATGGCTTGTTTCTTGGGGCCATTTGCTTGGAAGATTGTTTTCCAACCTTCTACTCTGAGGTAGTGTCTGTCTTTTTCACAAAGGTGTGTTTCCTGTATGCAGCAGAATGTTGGGTCCTGTTTATGTATCCAGTCTGATAGTCTATGTCTTTTTATTGGAGAATTGAGTTCATTGATATTAAGAGATATTAATAAAAAATGAATGTTGTTTCCTGTTATTTTTGCTATTGGCGGTGGAGTTATTTTTTGTGTAACTATCTTCTTTTGGGTTGTTGGAGGATTACTTTCTTGTTTTTTTGTAGGTTGCAGTTTCCCTCCTTGTGTTGGAGATTTCCCCCAATTATCCTTTGAAGTGCTGGATTTGTGCTAAGATATTGTGTAAATTTGGATTTGTCATGGAATATTTTGGTTTCCCCTTCAATATTGATTGAGAGTTTTGTTGGGTATAGTAGTCTGGGCTGGCATTTGTGTTCTCTTAGGGCTTGTAGGATATCAGTCCAGGATCTTTTGGCTTTTATAGTCTCTGGTGAGAAATCTGGTATAATTCTTATTGGTCTGCCTTTATATGTTACTTTGCCTTTTTCTCTTAGTACTTTTAGTATCTTCTCTTTGTTTTGTATATTTGATGTTTTGATTATTATGTGAGGGGAGGTATTTCTTTTTTGGTCTAGTCTATTTGTGGTTCTGTAGGCTTCTTGTATATTTAAGGACATCTCTTTCTTTAGGTTAGGGAAATTTTCCTCTATAATTTTGTTGAAGATATTTACTGGTCCTTTAAGTTGAGAGTCTTCACCCTCATCTATACCTATTATCCTTAGGTTTGGTCTTCTCATTGTGTCCTTGTTTTCCTGGATGTTTTGTGTTAGGAGCTTTTTGCATTTCACATTTTCTTTGACCGTTGTGTCTATGTTTTCTATGGTATCTTCTGTGCATGAGATTCTCTCTTCTATCTCTTGTATTCTTTTGGTGATGCTTGCGTCTATAACTCCTGATCTTTTTCCTAGGTTTTCTATCTCTAGGGTAGTCTCCCTTTGGGATTTCTTCATTGTTTTTATAATTCCATTTTTAGATCCTGGACTGTTTTGTGTAATTCCTTCACCTGTTTGGTTGTGTTTTCTTGCATTTCTTTAAGGGTTTCTACCTGTTTACCTGTGTTCTCCTCAAATTCTTTGAGAGTGTTGTTTATGTCCTTTTTAAATTCCTCTATCATCATCATGAGAAGTGATTTTAATTCTGAGTCCTGCTTTTCCGGTGTGATGTGGTGTTCCGGACTTGCTATGGTGGGAGAACTGGGTTCTGGTGATGCCAAGTAACTTTGGTTTCTGTTGTTTACATTCTTATGCCTGCCTTTTGCCATTTGGTTAGCTTTAGTGCTACTAGCGCTCACTGGTTCTGACTGGAGACTGCCTTTCCAGTTATCTTGGCTGTGTCAGAACTCCTCAGATGACTCTATGATGCTGAGCTCCAGCTGTTCTGGGTACAGTGGCTCCTCTACATTATCTCTGGATATGGAGTCTCCATGGTAGTAGACCAGCTAGGTGTTTGCTGCTCTGAGTGTAGTTGCTCCTCTAGGATGCTTCAGGATATGGTGTCCCCTGCTTTGCAGCTCTCCGGTTCTTGACCTGGCTAGGATGCAGCTGAATGCAGTTTCCTCAGGGGAGCAGATCAGCTGTCTGGCTGCTCAGTCCACAGGGTTCTGGGCAAGGGGCAGAAGGGGCGTGGTTTTCTGCAGGAGCAGGTTCTGGGTGCCAGGTCCACTCTGGGATCTCCCTACTGCCAGTTGTGCTTCTGGGGCCTAGGGTGGTGATCAGCTGCTCCTACCTGCAAGTCCATGGTCAGTGACCCAGCTAGTATGCTCCCGGATGCAGTTTCCTCAGGGGAGCAGATCAGCTGTCTGGCTGCTCAGTCCACCGGGGTCCGGCCAAGAGATCTGATGTTTTCTTTGTAGCATTACTGAACACTAAAGAATTTGAATTGATAAAGAAAATTAATATCTATTATCCTATCAACTTCAAAACATGTTTAAAATGGATAAATATGGGTTAACATCAGGAATATATTATTTATAATGTTAAAATTAGCACATAGGTTACATATAGTTGGAACCAATTTGAGCTGTGTTAAGACAAAAGAATTTTATAAACTGTTGACAGTTGATATTTGAGTATTCATGAAAAATCAGGAGTTCCAGGAAGGAGGTTTGTCATAGAATATACCAGATTTTAAAAGTTGTAAGTATATAGGAGGTAGTAACTAAATATCTGGCATTTGCTCCTGTCATCTTCCTCCCTCCCTGACTTTTTCTTTCCTTGACTTTCTGTAACTCTCTCTACCTCTGCCTTTCTACCTCACATCTGTCCTCACATTCAATCTCCCTCAGATCCAGTAGCTTTATCTATACTCTGTCCCAGCTCTTCCCTCTCATCTTCCCTCTGTTTCATTTTGATTCCTTATGACTCTGCCTCCTTTCTTTAAGTTTTCATATTTTTACCCTTTTCTATCTTATTTCCTATGCATCTCCACATTCTTTTCTTCTTTCCCTATCTTTCTCCATCCCTGTCCTCTTCCTCCTTTCTTCTCCCCATTTTCATCTTCCTGTTTACCTCACTTCCTGTCTTTCTCTCTCTCTCTCTCTCTCTCTCTCTCTCTCTCTCTCTTTCTCTCTCTCTCTGATTTGTCTCCTCTATGTCTCCCATTTTTTATTACACAACAAGATCAAGGTCACCCTCCTCTATATAGTAAGTTAAAGTCCAGTCAGGAATATATAAGACCCTGTCTCAAAAGAAAAATTTGACTAGTGATAACTCAGAGGTTAAGAGTACACACTGGACAGCTGCTCTCCTGGTGAGGGCTACTCCAAGGTACTAATTCCTCGAGTGCCTTCAGCCATCCTTGTCAGTAGACTCATGTCTACTGCAGTCAATGCCACCAAGGATTACATTGAGGTAACATGGAAAGTATATTTGGAGCAAAAGGTAGCCATCAGTATTGTGAATTCTCCATCAAAGTAGAAGGCTGAGAGGAAGACTGAAGGTGCATGGGTCAGGCGCACCCCTACAAAGTTCAAGGCTGTCTCACAATTTATATGCTATGCACTCATAAATTAGGGACTGTAAGCTGTGCTTTTTATCCATCTTTAAATATGTACAAAGTGTTTTCATGTCTATGTCACAAAACATGTGGAGGTGAGAGGACAAGGCATTGGGAATCAGGACTTTCCTTCATCTTGTTTTAGAGGCACAGTCTCCCTTTTGTCTATATGTGATCTAGATATGTGACCAGATACTCTCTCACTGAGAGTATAGTTTGGATCTCCAGAATTCAGCTTTTAATATAGATTCTGGCATTGAACTCAAATATATCATTTTAAATACCATTTATTTAGGTTCCTTTGAAGCACTAGTTCATATCTCACTACAGAAATCTTGTTATATTTTATAGATGTACATTTCATATTCACTTTCTGTGATTGACTAAATGTTGAAGTTTTTTTGTGTCTTTTCCTCTTTCAAGATTCCTTTGGAAAGACAGATGAGCGTGAACCACTCACAAATGCAATCCGGAGTGACTCAGCATTCATTGGAGGTAACCTGTCTTCATTACTGAAAGCAGGAGAGATATCTATGACTGTCCTTTGCGGGAAGTTATGTGAAGCCTTCCTTACCTATGACAACCCAGAACACAGAATCAGGCACTCTCTGCCTAGCACTTAGCCTCTTCATGCATGGTACAAGATTGACGGCAGATCCTCCTTCAATGCCAAAAGCTCTTTGGCTTCATTTTGACTTAAATTCAACAGGGAGCTGATTTCTGAAGCAACAGTTGGAACATTCATTCTCAGGCAGGAATAGTAGATCATGTTCATTTCATCCACTTGTCACTTCTAAACCACAAACAACGCAGACTGATAAAATTATGTGTGGAAAGAAGTCACATTGGGGCAGAAGATGGACATAGCTATAGTCATTTTGAGTTTTCCTTTACTAAGTGACTTGCGTTAGATCTAATGAACAGGATGAACCCTACACAGCTGAAGTTCCAAACCTAGCAGTCCATCTGGTTGTGGATATAGAGCTTGCCTGCTCTGCTTATAGATCATCCTCCACCACCTTTGCTTACTTTATTATATTTGAGTTGATTGTTGACTGTACCCTACCTACTTTTGATTCTTTTAGCTAGTCTAATGCCTGTTGTAGTCAGTAATTTGATGTTCTTATCTGGGTCTTGTAACATGGATTATCTCCCACATTTGGTTTAATATAAGATGCTTGAGCTATGAAAATCCATTGATGATTTATAACTCTAGCTGGTACCTCACCCCTGCATTCTGGCAGCTGGGATGAATGGATCCACAACAGATGGGGTTCTATAAAAGTCAGTAGGTGTTATTCATTTCACTCTCATTTAATTCACTTCTGCTCTGGATTAAACTTGTACTGAGTACAGAGATATAAGATGAGAGGTACGGTTAGGGCCTGCCTAGAATGAGCACACTAGGAAAGACATGGGAAATCAGGAAGTGGTAGAAGCATAGATGTTAGTTCCAAAATAAAAGAACTGGGATAGAAGGAGTTCATCACAGTAGCATACCAGAGAAACAGAAGTATCACCTTTCCTTAGGGAGCACCTTAAGATATCCATATGTGCTGAATGCCATCTCAAGGTATGATGATTGAATTTGATATTTCTTTGAAATCAGTAAATGTCATAGAAAATTTTGTACTTATTTTTGTTCCTGTAAGTTCTCATTTAATAAACAAGACTGGATTTTGGCCTTCTGGACTCATTGGCAAATTCTACTGAGTCTCTTTGAGAGTGGGGAGGTTTTCAAAGTTCCACAGGACATCCTGGGATGCTTTCCGAGCTGCTAACCTGCAGTAACCCTTTCAAACCTGTGGCAGAAACAGAGGGAACACCTGGCACATTTTAAGTCAACAGTTCATGCTTCAGAACAGTCATTTGTTACCACCCTGATTAGAGTATGAACTTTGATAATACATTTTTCTTCTTTAAAAATATTTGGGAAATGTATTACAAAATAAGTTTAGAATATATGACAAACACAGTTATTGTAACATCTGTTTTAAAAGTGGTAGAAGATAGGTTTATACATTTAAATGTGTGGTATCTAGTCACATAAATAGTGCCATTTAGACCAAGGAATTCTTGTCAAGTCTGAGCAATGACCAGCAACAAGTTTCTAAATAGGTACCTTTTCATTAGTTAGACAACTTACAAAATATGAAATATGCAAATATGTATACTTTACAAAAATGAAATTATTTTTATGTTGATATTAATTATTAATTTTGTGTACATGTTTTTTTGTTTCTGAATAGGTTAAATTTTGTTTCATTTATTTTGAAATAAAGTATCTGTATGCAGCCTATGATGGTGAGATGCAAGAGAGAGCAAGAGGGACTTGCCTCAAAACAATGTAGAAGGCAAGAACAAACTACTGAAAGTTGTCTTTTGTCATTAACACAAGTGCTATGGCAGTTAGATAATTACACATACCTAC